>JAQGAD010003005.1:0-11483 GCA_034696625.1 Isotomurus palustris
CTGAACTTGAGAAAGGCGAGAATTGTAGTGCGACGGGAAACGAGACTTTGAGTTGGACTTACCTCGCAGAACTGTTCGAGGATGGAGCAGCGGAGGACGGAGTTCTGGAGATCGCCTGGCCGCGTCTGCCCTTCTACGAAGAGGAACTCAGTCCTCTCACTTCTCTCTCCGATTCTTCGGTCGAAAATCTCGTCGTCTGCGAGTGGAGAAATCGGGTGCAGATGGTCAGCTCGAAGAAAAAGCATTTCAAATTAATTTGTTTGAACGGATTGTGCGAAGACTGCCATTTTATTGGCGGAGAAAGAGATCCGGCGCTTCGAAGCATCTGCACGAGGACAAGGAAACGAATGGAAGACGCAGAAGTTGATACAGAGCGGTTGAAGGAAGTGGCTGAACTTTTGAAACCTCCAGTGACTCATCCAGGCGAGTTGAGCCCGGAAGAAGTGGATTCCTGGATATCTGCGAAGATTAGAAACCCAAAGACTGGAAATGTGGTGACACAGGAAGGCGGAGATTGTGATGCGTCTCCTCAGCTGAGTATGTCGCTGAAATACCTCGGGAGGTTGTTTGAAGAAGGCGCCATGACGGAGGATGACATCGCACAGGAACTGGAGACGCACAAGGAGTTCTGCGCAGAGAAGTTGAAGTGGCTGAAAGGCGAGGAGATGAGTGAGAAGGAAATTGTGACCTGTGGTGGAAGCCTCGTTTGCGTCTTGGAAGGAATTTGCGTCGAATGTCGTCAGTTCCAGTACAGAGATGCGGAAGAGTTGAATGAAGCTTGTGACCTGAAGAATATTCGGGAGTGGGAGGCAAAGATGAATGTAACGAAGAGATCGGTTTGGGGATCTCCGGAGAGGACGCTGAGGAAGTGGCTGGAAGCGTTCAAGAAGATCACGGAACGTTCTGTGGATACAGCGGGAAGGGAGAACGGAGCCAATTGTACTGCGTCGAAGGAGCAAACGATAAGATGGGTTTATCTGCAGGACCTGTTTCGAAATCATTTGGGGAGTGGAATTCTTCGACAAGCGTGGCCAAACGTTTTTAAGTACGACGAAATGTTGGAGGAGCTTCTGAGGAATGCGAATGAGACGGAGGAGGTCGTCTATTGCGAATGGGACTACGAGGACAGCGACTGGAGTGTCGACGGGTTCTACTGCGTCAGTGGGAAGTGTCGGAGTTGCTGGGAGCTTCACGGCCCTCCTCCTGAGAATGAAACGTTGCTCAGTGGATGGCAGTGTGAGAACGATTACGAGGACCATCCTGAGGAATGGGGAGCTCAGAGGGAACATCCTGAAGACGACGAGGACGTGACGAAGAGTCCTGAGGAAGATCCTGTGGACTTTGAGGGAATTTTGAAAGGTCCTCCGGAAGGTTCAGAAGGGAAGTTGACGTTGGAGGAGGCGCTGAGTTGGAATGCGACGTTGGAGAAGACTGCGAATCCGAAGGAGCTGGACAGTTGTGATGTGACGTTTGAGGCGACGTGGAGTGGGAAGTATTTGACGCATAAGTTGATGGAGCTGGAGGAGAAGGAGGTGAAGAACGAGGTTTATTCTGAGTGGCGATGGAGGAGTGTGGAGGAGGTGAAGGAGGAGATGGAGAAGGAGGAGTACGCGGAGGAGCTGAAGTGGCTGAAGGGAATGGACAAGAACGCTTCGTTCTGTGGAAACGGACTTGTTTGCGGGGCGGATGGGCTCTGCATTCGGTGCGAAATGGCGGAGGAGCCGTTGTTGGTGAAGGCGTGTGAGCTGACGGAAATGGCGCGGTTCAGAGGCTTCCAGAGCGTCAGGACGCGTGCGGGGAAAGGAGAGTGGGGGGCTGGGGGTAAAAGTGGGGGGCACAAGATGAGAAATAGTGCGACTTGGATTTGGATGATGGGGATTTTGAATTTGGGGCTTCTCCTCATCTCTCGTCTCCACTTTTAATTAATTAAGTCTGTGATTGTGATTGTCGTGAAATGTGGTTATGAAATCAGAAAATTAGCATTTTATATTAATGAAGATTTAAATTGAGTGTGAATGAATTTGGAGATTAAGCAATAAAATAATAAAACAAACAAGACATTAAAAAACTCTATAGCTAGCGAGGTTTTCATTTTATTCTAAATCCATTTTGGAGCATTTTTTACCTCGGTTCATTTGTTTTTTGAAGAGTTAAAAAAACACGGAATTGTGGAACGGTTTGATTCGTTGAACTGTTTCCACGGTTGTTTCTCGTGTGTTTCTGCATAACTCTGCAGCACAGCAAAGTTGTGAGTTTCAAAATCTTCAGGAAATTGAATAATTTGAAGTAGAGTTTGCGTTGAGCAAATGAAGACGCTTCGGTTGATAATGTCGACGCTTTTCTTCGGCGTCGTCTGCTTCTGTACGGCGAATGTCTTTGCTCAGAACGCAGTTCGCGAGAAGTACGCAGAGTGGAACTCCATCTCCTCACAAATCCAACTGAGCTAACCTCGCGCGGAGTGTTCAGCGTCTGTGGAACAAACGGAGAGTTACATTCACCTCGTCGAACTCCTCGGACTCCGTCGAAGAGGAATCCTCAGATTTGGATACTCCCGCCTTCCCTTCTACCAGAAAACCCTGGAGCCTCTGACGACCCTGAATTTCGGTGAAGTGAGCTTTTGTCCTTGGAACCGAAGAACCGACTCAGATTGGCTTTGCTTCAATGGAAACTGTACGAATTGCGCGGATCCGGAGATCAAGAAGGGAGACGGTGAGGGGAAAAAGTACGAAGAACTTTGTTGGAACAAATGGGGACCTCTGGAGACGGCGAAGAACGCTCCGGTGGATGGGAAGCTGCAGAAGGAAGTGGAGGATTTGATTGGAATGAACGCGGGAGGAGTTCCAGGGCCGTTGACACCGGAGGAAGTGGAGCACTGGAGTTGGACGCCAGGAAGTTGGCAGTCGAAGGAAGGAGACGAGTGCGACGTTCCTCCTCAGGTGACGCTGAGTTGGTGTTACTTGCAGCGACTCATGAGGAATTTTGGCAGCACCAGCAGCTCAAACACGTGGAGGAATGGGACGCAGTTTTCGAAGCAGGAAGATCGACCGCAGGCGATGAAAGATTTCGAAGCTCACCCGGATTTCTTCGGAGAGAAGTTGAAGGCGCTGAAAGGAGCGGACTGGAAGAGGAGAAGGTGTGAAATCAACTTTGTTTGCGGGTGGGACGGGTTCTGCCTCCCGTGTGACGTCATTCGACGCAAGGATGTCTTCAATTACGTCGCTGGGATTGATGTTGGGAAGGAGTTGGAGGAAGCTTGTGACTTGGAGGACATGTTCAGTTGGGAACAGGAGCGTAACATCAGCAGTTCGACGACTGAGGCGAATACGGAGCTCACAACGGAGAGTATTGAAATTGCGACGAATGCGACGAGTGGGGGGTGTGGAAAAGGGGGGCGAGGATCTCTGCTACTCGTTTTGGGAATTGGAGTTGGTCTGTTTCATTAAGAACTGAAAATATAGTGAAGGTCTAGGAAGCTTCTAGAGTTATTTTTAATTCAAAATTTTAAGTCTGTACGAAAAACGATGTTGAAATTGGAAGGCAATTCAATTAAACAATTACATTGAACTTCAACATTTTACTGAGTGATTTGATAAAATTATTTCAATTCATTTGGATCACATTTATCAGGTTAATTGATTACTAATTAATTAATTGATTAATTAAAGCTCCCATTTGCATTCTTCAGCTTTCATTCCAAGGATGGCAGTTATTAGAATCCACAGAGAGAGAGAGAGAGAAGTTTATCCTTCAAGACTGAACTCGGGATGATTCTCAATTCTATTTGATAATGAATGGGAATTTTGTAAATAATTGGATCAATTATTTCATATCATTTGCTCTAATTAATTTAATTAAAGATGCAGTTACCCTGGACAGGAGTTCTTCCAGTCGAATCCCCAAGTGCCTCCCTCAACCTTCTGATCCAAAGCGTCCAGTTTCTTCATATCTTCTTTGTCCAGTTCAAAGCTGTACACCTTAATAAATCAAAAACGAATGATTACTGTAATTAGTTAAATAGTAATTAGTTAAGTTAATTAGTTGTACATCGAAGTTGGATTTAACACGCGCAGGAGTGACGCTCTTAGCCAACGTGATGATGTCGAGTTGTCCTAAAAAGCGAAGAAGAATTTGTGCCGGTGTCTTTCCGTACTTCTTAGCAATTTCATTGACAACTGGGTCCTCAAGAAGTGGAGGAATATTCACCTTCCTAATTAGCATCAACATATTTTAAACACGTTAATTAACTAATTAAGATTTGTAAGATCCAGAGTGGCTTGTGATAATTACAGGTGAGCATTTGTGGAGGTGTATCCGACGTATTCCTTTCGTCCAGGAGATCCCAAAGCAGCGAAAGCGGTGACGGTGATTCCCAACCTTTTGCACGTCTCTCGCATCGCCTTTCTGGGGTAATACGCGTTCAACTCGATCTGCCAATTTGATTTTTGATAAGACAATTAAAAATGGGACACATTCTGAAGTGATTTGACAGTGTGGAGAGTGTGGAGAGATAATTAAATCGAGTGGAAGTTCACCTGATGATTAGCCGGCTTGATGGTTGCGCACTTGACGATTCTCTCTACTTGAGGAATGCTGAAGTTGGAGAGTCCGATGGCTTTTGTCTTTCCAGCGGTCACGAGATCTTCGAGAGCCTTCCACGTCTTCTCCAGGGAGGCTGAGGTGTCGGGAATCAAGTTGTTCTTGGCGTCTCTCAGCGGAGTCATTCCGTCAGGACCTGTTTGCACACTCGCAGGGTTGTGAATGAGAAACAGGTCGACGTAATCGAGGCCCATGTCGTTTAGGGAGTCCTGCAGGAACAGTTTAGCTCTTTGGGGGTGGTTTCCAGGAGGAGGGACCTTGAAGATAATACATTTTAACTCCAGTGACACTTCCAGACTTCCAGTATATAGAGAAGTGCAGATATATTAGCTTAGCTTACTTTGGTGGTGATGAAGAGTTCGCTTCGCTTGACCTTTCCAGTGTCGAACCACCTCTTGAGGACCTTTCCAAAGACCTTTTCGTTTCGGTATCCCCAAGCGGTGTCGAAATGTCGGTAGCCGACGTCCAAGGCGACGTCCAGCGCGTCTTCGAGCTGCTGAGGATTGTCGCTCTGCGTAAACAAACAACACAAACAACGTAAATTTGTAAGTAACGCTGTGGAATGAGGGGGAGTGGGTTGGGTGGGGAGGACTGACCTGCCACATTCCGTATCCGATGAAGGGCATCTTGACTCCATTTCCGAGGTCCACGGAGGTCTTCATTATTGACACACAGACGTACAAAGGGAGAATTAAAGCCTAAGAGAAGGACGATGAGATGTTGTTGAGTGTGTGAGGAGAAGGAGAGAAGTGAGAGAGAAATTCGGTAGAAACGGAGAACAGCGGCGGCGGAGTGTTCAGCAATGAATTGTGTCCTTCACCCAACTTAACACACACACACACACTCATCTCTGCTTAAGTCCAGTCTTGTCTCGTGTATTTATGTCATGCACATTTGCACACACACTCACCACACTCCATTTCTGCATTTCTGCACACGCTACACATTTGCTCAATTTTGCACTGGAATTTTTATTGCACATTGCACGTTCAGATTTTTACATAAAATCATTTATTTCTCGCTTAATCTTATTTGCAGTGAACATGATACGGCCGCCTTAAATAATTATTGTACACGTAAGGATTAAAATTAAGGTTAGGGTTAAAAGGTCGCGGGATTTAAAACTGGGGGAGGTACACGTGACACACTTAAACTTAAACGCTGTTACTATTGAGGAGGTTGGTGGTGTGTGAAGTCGCGGTCAATGGCTGCGATTATGTCGGAGAGGTCTGAGGGAGTTTGTCCCGTCGCAGCGACGTGAGCGAACCATCCGCCCACTTCGGAGTACGTCAAGATGCTTTGGAGGGCGGAGGGAGGAGTGATGACGTCATCTTCGGAGGGGGTGGGGCCGTTGAGGAGGGAGGCGAAGTAGGCGAAATTGTCCTTGAAGGCCCACTTGTACATTTGGAAGGTGGGGAGGGAGGAGGGCGGGAGGGCGAAGAGTTCGTCGAGGAGGTGCAGCGTCGAAAGGTACAGCGACGGAGGGACGATAAGAAGGTCGCTGGAGTTCGTGGGTGTCGTCGAACCTGCCGTTGTGGTTGTCGTGGTTGTCGTGGAGGAGCACAGGGAGACGTTGTCGTCGGAAGAGAACTGGTTTTGTTGGTGGTGTAAGGCGAGGCTTGTGAGGGTTCGTTCTACTGCTGGAATAACCTGTAATTAAGAAGGAAAGTTGACGTGGGAGTTGACGTTGCCTTAAAACAAAGGTTGAAGCTGACGTTGACGTACCTGTACGAGCTCGTGGGTTATGATTGGCCAAAGCGCGGGGAGATTTGGTGGGGAGAAGCGAACGAGAAGGACGCGGAACACGAGGAATACGGCGCAGTGTAAATCGGCGCTTCCTCCCGTTGAAGTTGACTTTAGGGCTTCTGCTAATCTCTCTAAGGAAGAAAGAGAGTGTGGAGATTATTTGACGTACTTTAGGTATTTATTGACGTTGAGGGTTGACGTGAGGACGTACCTTGGATATTTGTAATGTATTTGGCGTACTGATCCACATCGGAGGAGTAGATAACGAGAGCGAGACGTTTCAAGAGCATCGCGCGTTGCAATTCTGGCGTGGCTTGTCCTCCAAAGACGTTTAGTGATGCGGGAACACTAACGCGCGCTGCAATGCAAAAATTCAAATCGAAGTTAGATTTCTTATGGCGAGGTAATTAATGAAGACGTCTTAATGAAGACTTACTAATTAGCTCGGAGAACGAAGACTTGTCCAGAGTGAAAAGATTGTCGACCACCGTCCTCCACTTTGGCAGCGTCCCTTTGAGGACTTTAAATTCGTCACTGAGGAGCAGGTCGAAAACTTCCTTTTTCCACAGCCTCCGTAAATGCGCGTGTGGCGAAATCGACTCCAACAACGTCAACGTCGACTCGTAATACGCTCTAGTCACGTCAAAAGAGAACGTAATTAGTTAACAGCCTTTGTATTAATTTTAATTTAAATGCAGTGCGGTTCTTACGGATTCGACGTCTGATTGAGGTTCGTCGCCAACACAGCAAAGAAATTGGTGAGATGCGTCTGCACAACTTTATCGCGATCGCGCGAGTCCTCATGCCAGACGCGGTCGACAGTTGGAGCAAAAACAGCGGCGAATTCAGCGAAAAGATTCGCCTGCGAAGGATCGGAGATGAGGAGCGAAGTAGTTCTCTCGAGAATTTTGAGCACCGAGTCTTGAACTTCCTTCAGCGTCTTGTCCCCCGTTTGGGGGGCAGAGGAAGCCCCCGCCAGAATCGAATCCAACGTCAGGTTAACAACCTCCAGCAGCGTTATTGCGTTAAGTTGCAGCGCATTTGGCGACGTCAACAATTGCTGAAGCGTAGACAGCGAAATGACACACCCACTTTGAAGCGACGACTCCTTAAGGAACGCGAGGAGAGAGTCGTTTAGCACCGGAAGGGATGTCGTCGCGAGAACGTCGATTGTCGTCTTGTTTAACGTCAGTTTTGCGAGTGAAGCCGCACTTTTAGGTGACGTCACGCGAGAACAGGACTTAAGAAACTGAGGGAGATTTCTCTTGAGGAGGAGAGTTGTTAAATTCGACACTTGGATTCCCAGGAGAGACGACGGCGACTTGGTTGACGACGAAACTGAGATTAGCGTCCTCACAAGCGTGTCGGTGTTGAAAGCCATTCGCTTTGAGGCGGCGTCTGTGTCGTCATCGGAGTTGTTGGAGGACTGCGACGGCATCAAAGACGAAAGGAATATTCCGTAGAGAGACTGACTGGGTTTCTCCGAAGATGCGGGTTTTGCGGCTTCTCCGATGGGCACGTGACGTTCCACGATGGACGTCAAGAAGTCGAGGAGCGACGTCAAGTAGGACAGTTCGTGTGGGGATTCTTGGGAGGGTGAGAGGGAGAGGACGATGTCGCAGATCATATCGGAACCCAATTGGACTGTAGGGAGGGAGGTAGGCGAAGACATAGTGACGAGGAGGGAGGTCCACGCCAAATGGACTTGACGTGATGAGGATGACGACGGAGAGGTTGAGAGGGAGAGTCGAAGGGAACGGAGGAGAAGAGCGTCACGCGTGAATTGCAGCAGTTGGCCTGGAGGAGTTGACGGAGGCTGTGACGTTGAAGTACAAGTTGACGTTGGAGCGGAAGGTGAGACTTCCAACGGCAAAAGCTCGATGAGAGCGCTGCAAAAATACAAAACAGATTATTATTGAATGCAGAGGAGGTTGACGTTGGAGGTTGTAAGTTGACGTTGAGGTAACAAAAACTGACGTACTTGATGACATAAACAGCAGCGAGATGCGCGTAGTTGTTATCTCCAAAGGAAAAGTTCGACTCATAGACAACCCATTCCTCCTCCTCCTCTTCAGCTTCAGACGCCACGGCAAAGTACAAAAGATGGAGGAGATTTCTCACAACCTTTTTACTCCTGAGGACGTCAATCACGAGACGTCTCCGCTCCACAACGTCATCTCCGTTGTCATTGGAGGTCACAACTTCCCTCAACAGCTTTGTGATGACACTGAGGCACTTGAAGTGAAGGTGGAGACGATCAGCAACGAGCTCATCCGAAGCTGAGAGCGGATCTTCCAGCGTCGTCACCATCCTCAACAGCGTTTCCAACGTGGATGGCAAGTAAGATGTTAAAATGACGTGGCGCGAAGGTCGCAGATTTAAAAGACGCTCCAGTTTTCCCAAAACGTATTGCGTCTTCGAGGTCTCCGTTACGCTTTCAGCGTCTCCAATTAAAGAAGAAGAGATGCTGAAGAACTGCTGCGCTGGGATTATCTTCACTTTCTGCACTTTCAGAGGATCCTCCGCTGCCGTCGCCTCTCCAAGAAGAACGCTTATGTCGCTGACGTCTGACGTAGACTTGTGTTTCGTCAATGGGAGTGATGACTCATTGACGATGTGTCGTAGGTCGCTCATTGACGTCGCTAAGCGCTTCTCATCAGATTCCAGCGCTGCAGCTTCTGCGTCAGTTTCTGTGTCTCCAACTTCATTGTTATTCGCACCAACAACAGCCGCAGCGGCTGCTTGGAGGTTCTTGAGGATAACTGACTCCATCAGTTTGTCAGTGACACCGGCAAAGAAGTCCTCAGCTTGTTTCCTCAGCAGAGGTTCCCTCAGTGCGTCCAAATTCTCCATGAGTTTAAACACAAGAAGCTCAGCGGTTTCAAAATTCTTGAGCGTGTGGAGGAACCGCACAAGTTTTCCGTATCCGTTGCAGCCGTCGCTCAACTTGTCCATCAACAGCTTCTCCACTCTGTGCGGCGCTAATTCAAACAACTTTGTGAGGACGCCGAATTCCTCTCTCCGCCACAAAACATTCACAGCAACTGACACGAAACTAGTTCTCTTGAGGATCCATTCGCACTCGCCACTTAAACTTATCACTGTGCTTATCGTTGGCACGTCGCCGTGAAAACTGACGCGCACAAGGAGACGCACAACGTTATCCCGCAGATTGTCTTTACGCACTAACTCGTTAAATATTCCTAAAAGGTTGTGGTACTTCTCGCAGAACTGGAGTTCTTTGGCGACAACGGCAATCTCGGTTTTTCCCGCACTTAGTTTTAAATCGCTCCAGAAGTCGCGTTCCTTTAGGGCGACGTCTTCGAATGGAATGAGGTCGTAAGTGGATTCGACGTAGGTCGACAGAACGTCGACAAATAAGTGAAATACGTCGGGATCGACGCGGAAGTTGAGGTGGGAGAGGATCAGATTGACTTCCGATTGGAACTTTGGGTCGTAAGCTCGCAGCACTTCGAGGAGAACGGAGGGCAGGTGTTTTTCATATTCTAAACTTGGAATGCTGAATGAAATGAGGTTTCCCAGGAGGGAGAGGTCGACCAAACTGAGGCAGTGTTCTGTGAGACGCTCAAAGACAAAGGCTGGCTGGAGATTTGCGAAGAATAAAGCAGCGACGTGTCCACAATCGGGAGAACTGAGGAGATAGTCGAAAACACTATAGATGAGGTCGTCGATTAAGTCGAATTCGGGTTTATCGAGGAGAGTCACGAGGATTCGTACAACAGAAGGTTTGTCCAGATTTATTCCTGTTGAAGGAGAGGCGCAGAGGAGACGCTTGACTCCCGCAATTAACGCGGGTTTTGTCGACGTGGCGAAATTCTCTTGGTCGGCGAGGAGCCACGAGAAGAGTCGACGATTGAGGGACATGTCTTTCTTGAGGAGAGTGTGGAGGGAGGCTGCAATTAAGTCTGATTTGAGGACGCTGAGCGTACTTAAGGGATATGATTTGAGGAGGAGCTCCAGGACGGAGCGCTGTGTGAGGATGTCGGAGGAAGGATCTTCGAGCATCGCGATGAGCGTCTCAAGGGAGAAGATGAGGTTGGTGGTGGTGGGGGGGTGTGGCTGTGAGGAGAGGACGTAGTTCACTGCTTTTAGACGTGTGGAGGGGGTGGAGGCCATGACAGCCCATAAAGTGGGGGCGAGAGTGTCTGGTGGGAGGAGAGAAAGGAGTTCTTGTTCTTCGTCGAGCGTCGAATCGTCTTCTGTCGAAAATAAAGCGATGAGGAGGCCCTCCAAGTGAGGAGGGGACGAGATTGTCGCGAGAACTGAGGCGGATCGGAGGAGGCGAAGGAGTGGAGGTCGAGTTTGCAAGGATGCGTATGTGTACAGTGGATAAAGACCTTTAAAGGTAATTAATTGATTAATTAACTAATTAAAATGTGTGTAGTTAATTGTGGGTGATTAATTTACCTTGTGCGAAGAGGAAGAAGTTTCCACGAACCTTTTCGGGTGGAAGTGCGTTTAAAATTAAACTGTAAGTCTCGAGTGTCTTTCCGTGGACACCTGAGGGCAGATTTGGGTGGAGACATTGCGTCAATCGTTTGGCGACGAGGGAGAGACGTGGAACGTCGCCGTACTTGTGTGTCCATGAGGTTATCACCTGGATTAAGTAATTAATAAAGTAATTAATAAATTAATTAAGAGATGAATTAATTATATTTAGGGGGAGGTTGAGGAGGAGGACCTTGTTTAGTTTGGTGAGGGCGGAGATGAGGTCGTGCCACTCCTGCGTGTATTCGAATATCTTGAGCGCCTTGTCGATTTGACTTGTGTAGCTTTTGTATTTGGAGTCCCCCACGGGAAGATAAGTTGTGAGTGACGTAACACTGTTGGTCGTCGTCCCTGTTGAACTGGCTGTGGGGATGTCCAGGGATGCCGTGGCGATTGTTGACGTGGAGGACACGAGTGACGTAGTGTCACAATAGGAGCTGCCGTCGTCCATGGGGATGACGGGAGGGGGGACGGCAAGAGGGAGGTGTCTCAGCAGACGAAGTGGAAGGGAGTTGACGTGTCTTCTGTTGTGGACGAAGGAGAGACAATGAGTCAGTAAACAGATTGTCCTTCCCGGGAGCAAGTTTGAATTTGGGGTTCGCGCGGATTTCTGGGGAAGGTGAGACTTCGCC
>JAQGAD010003006.1:0-11479 GCA_034696625.1 Isotomurus palustris
ACTTACATCCTGAATCGTCTTGCACACAAGAACGAGTTCAAGGAAGACTGGGCTCTCTTTAACTATGTGAATCCTATAAAGCACAACCTCACCCAGTGTAGATTCTTGCAGTGGAAGCGTATCCACTGCTAATCTATTCCACAACAATTATGTATAAAAGCTTCTCTTATGTATTTTTCTTATTCATTCCACAATAAAATTAATTCTGAGGCGGTTGAACCCTCTGATCTTTCTGCTCTTGTCGAATCACTCCGTAAGGAGTTCGAAACTTCTTGCTCAAAACTATTGCAGACTAATAATTGGATAATGAAAATACCTACATCTCTATTATATTTCCGAATTCCTTAACCACT
The DNA here is from genome assembly GCA_034696625.1 of Isotomurus palustris. Lineage (NCBI taxonomy): Eukaryota > Metazoa > Arthropoda > Collembola > Entomobryomorpha > Isotomidae > Isotomurus > Isotomurus palustris. Next base: position 354 of record JAQGAD010003006.1, read on the forward strand.
GAATGCAGATGTATTTTCGATGAAAACAAAACCTTTTGCAATAAGTGGTAAATTGGATTCACAGTTGTAATTCGCGTCTTTTATTGTCAAATTAATGACATTATAGCAAGGTTAGTTTTGCATAAGAAACGCTGTGAGCACCACAGAGAAGAAGTCGTCATTGGATGATGAGGTCATCATGGGATGAAGTGGTGTACTTCTCCTTCTGCACCTGTCGCCTCAAAAGAGAAAGAGGACACTCCCTTCGAATCTGATCCCTAGCAAGGTAGGCCCAATGATACGGAGGGATTTAGTGTGATAACCTTGTGCTGCGTTCCGCCACCATTTGAAAAGCTATTCATGAAGACAAATAAAGCTTTAGTAGACTTTCAAATCTGGATCGGGCTCGTCTTCGTCTTTTTTCCTTCTGTCTCCTGACCCTTGAGACCCTCCAGGATTAGGCAAAAGAACAGGACGCGGTAATCATGGAGAAGGTGACGAGGACCTTGACGCTCCCACGGCTAAATGTGTATGTTTACGTGTTTTTTGTGCCCAAATATGAAAGAACACCTTAGACTCAGACTTTTGTCCGTGTCATGGAGTTTTACAAAGCAGTCAGAAAGTCTGAGCTACAGATCAATTTAACCGAAGTTTTAGAATCTTATCAACACAAACCAGGCTCTTCGAGGCTCTGGGGATGAGACTTGTAAGTCTAATTTAACTTGACTTTGTAGATTAATTGTAGATTTTTGTGGTTTCAAGTTTAATTAAAAAAGTAATGAAATTTTTAACAGTTTTTCAAAGCGAGGTTGGTTCATGCACGATTCAGGAGAATTTAATCTCGCTTTAGAGACGGCCCACGAAGTGAGATCGATATCGGGAGGGCTATGAATCGTGTCAAGTGGACAGCAGCTTTTGCCTCTGTGTACCGACAGGAAGGACAGGGGCAAAAATGTTACTAAACAGGACATTATGCCAGCATACCTAATGCTCAACCTCGTCCAAGAAGAGTCAAAAAGGTGTGAAAGTTGACTTCCCGTCCCACTGTGTCCCCTCCAGTAGTGCTGAATACTGCTCCATAGGTTCCTAAGTTTGTGATCGCCATTATACTACAAGTAGTTCTCCAGGAACAAGTGAATACCGGGAAACTCAGAGATTCGTCCGTGAAATGACAATTGGCAATTTGCGTGTTTTTTAAGCGGAAGTGCAGCCATTCTCATCAATTACAAATATCCTTAATTATAGCCAATTGGAGTTTTAGAGATCATACATTATAGTCCTGATGCCATACGCCGTTGGATCAAATATAAAAATTTAATATTAACAATGTTAAAGTATTGCTAATAGGTCTGGGCACTTAACATATACTCGTATTGTCTCCGTAGTTGAGGAAGTAGTTGCTGCTGATGTGGTTTCAATAGGCTCTGTTGTTGTGATCTCTTTATGTTGTTCCGGCTGATGTTGTACCAATTTCTCTGCTACAGCAGAAGTATTTGTGGTCTCAGCAAGTAAAAATGAAGTTGCTGTTGTTGATTCTTCTTTAATTTACAAATTTACAATTTGCTGTGGTTTAGATGGCACTTCCGCAACCGATTCAGTCAGCTTTTGAGTAAAAGTTGTGGTCGGTGACAGTTGCAAGCGTTTGAATCATTGGAATGTCAAACTCATTGACTTGGACTATAAATGAATTTTGAATTTAGATTGAGGGCTGGGGATTTTATTATTTGATAAAGAGTTTTTAAAGTGTACCTGGCAGTTTTTGTTCTTTCTGGTTGTACGTGGGTTGAATAGAAACAAGGCCAGACCCGCAGCTGCCACAGCGTTGTCTAAATTAAAACAAAATTACTGACCGACCGACCGACTTAGATTAGTGAACGTATACTGAAGAAGATTTAGTCATTGAGTATCTAAGACAAAACTTTTGAAATTGCGTCTAAGTTGTAATATGATCCGTGTTGATAAGTGAGCGAGAAATACAAAACAAATCATAATTTTTTATGATGACGAGGATATCCGTTTAAAATATTTACTCATTTATACGAGCATGAGCATTTATGAATCTCCATTGGAGATTCCTTTCCATTTCAGACACAACGAAATGTTTATGAAAGTAATTTTATGTGTATAGTTTGTTTTACTAAAAATAAAACGCAGAATGAGAGTGAGTGACAATTCGGAGTAAAAGGCAATCTTCCAACAATAATGTTTTATTCAACCATATTCGGCCCACATCCAAGGTATGTCTGACAATGGTGGTTTTAAAACCACCATTGTCAGACATACCTTGGCCCACATCTATTAAAAGGTAAAATAAGAGTAACCAAAAGTAATGCAATCAATAGTTAACTGCAACCACCCAATAAAAATGAAATATGTGTATTATTCAGATAGTCAATTGTGTGCACCTGTGTGCGAACATTAGAGGATGACTATCCATGTTTACTCACAAATACAAATGCACCTTAGCAAAATAAATCATCATCATCTGCGTAGCCATTGTCATAACTTCATGTTACATAAATTTATCTGCTCAAATACATTGTACTCCGCCATACTACAAAGCTACAAACTCACAATGAAACTCCAACCGAATCAGAATAATCAAAAACTTTACTCGGTCTAACTCTTGAATCAAAGTTTTATAACCTCTTTCGTCATCGCTTCATTATCTTCATCGAACACCAATATCAGATTTTTTTACACATCTGTATGTCATTCACACCACAAAGCTCACACTCATCCCGAGTGGTTAACCAAATATTATCTTTTAAACAATATACTAGAAATGAGTACGTGATGGGAGGCAAAATCATTATAAGCTAAACTGTCGTCGTTGAAAGAAACGAGAAAGATAGAGAGAAATTTATTCACCAAAGCTATGTTCGTTTTTTATGTTGTCAACATACGATACATTTTCCATAACTCACACAAGTCATATTTCCTGCTTGATTAAACAAGTAACCGCTTATCGTGCATTAAATCCAAATTTTTACTGCTTCTCCTATAAGACCAGGCACAGACAGCACAAGTGGTAGTGCTCCTGTCTGTGCAGCTGGTAGTGTGTCCGAATGGTGACCACTGGGTTCCAGTGTAGTTGAGGGTTTTTCCAAATGGGTTGTTCCCCTCACTACACACTACCGCTGGCGCGGGATCACGTACTCTGCACGGTGGGCATGGAGTAGGTGATTTTCATAATTAGGGTGGTTGCGTACCACAAACATGTATCTATGTTCCTTGTTACGAATAGAAACTGACTAAATAAGATCTGATTAATAAAGTGGCCGTCTTGTTAAACAGTAAGGTACATCAGGACGTTAAACTTCACCGTGTATTTTTTACTGCTTCTCCTATTATTCTTCTCTTATTTCTGATTCGTCTATTCATTCGTTCCTCTTTATCTATAACATAATTAAGTCGTAGAGTTGAACGCTGAATGGAAAACAACACGCAGCTTACAAAAGTATTATTATAATTATTATACAACCTTTGTACTTAAGTGTAGTTGCTTTAAAGGAACACAGTACAACAGTGAGCATTTAATGTTCAGCTTTCATTCGATGGGCCAAGCGGAGAATTAATGAATTAAGATATTTAAGATAGTAACGATTGTGATTGAATTGAGAAAGATTCATTAAAAATATAGAGCGTGTAATAATTGTGTATTAATGGGAAGGAGTATGCATGTTTTGTGAACTCTCTGAGGGTGACTAAAATTATGCGGTCTCACATGCTGTTGTGCATTATGACATTCAAACTATTGTTAAGTGTTGACTCGGAGCAGTTCGTAGATAAGGAAATCTAACGACAACACACCCACACACACACACACACAACTGTAAGTAAGTTTTGGAGTTAAGAGCCATTAAGAAGAGGGTCACTCAGCGAAGCGAAACGATTGTTTGGAAGAGAGTTCTTTGTTCTACCTCAAAACAGTGCTTTATGACTCGGGTTAAATAGTTGGAATTGGGTGGCGGGAAGTGAGGAGACTTTACTGTTACACATATTGTGAAATTAATATTTCCCGACTTCCACCCGGCTACCCCCACCACTACACCCAGCACCTGCGACCGCCATCATTTAAGAGACGACGAAAACGGAGTAGCGAAAATGTTTTCCTTTTTCCGAACGTTTTTTTTTCGGAACCCCAAGAGGCCATAGGATCAGACGCTGCAATTTTTGAGGAGGAGACGCCTCGAAGCTTCCCACGGCTGCGGCGGCTTCTCAGTGCCAAACGAATGATAATTGTAGTGAATACAAATTTGTTATTGTATTAATTTATACGTATTTTTTGTGTCCAAATTTTCTAGCACACCTGCAGTTCCTTGGACGCAGACTCTTGTCTGAGTCATGGAGGCTTACAAAGCAGTCAGAACGTCTGAGCTACAGATCAAATTGACAAAAGTGGTAGAATCTTCTCAACACGAAATAGAAAGAAGCGTCGCGTTTAAAAGAGCACCCAAAGGAAACGCGAACTAATATGTACAAGTGCTATGGACGCTTCTGACAGAAGAAGCGCCTGCATCTGCTGATGAAGCTGAGTTCAACGAAAGCTTGGAGGAGAATCTTTTGTAACCTACCGTCGTGTTGAAATGTTCCAGAAACGGAACAATCCTGCGCCCGCTCCTGTCGTTGACAAGAGTGTCGTCACTCGTCTGTGGCAGCCATTTTTGGCCAATCTGGCCACAGGCGGGAGCAGCAGCACCAGCAGCTGCGTGACAAGTGTTGGTGAGATTGACGACTGCATCGGGGATCCGAGTGTCGAGTCCAAGGGGATGCCTACTGTCTGCGTGTGAAAAGATTTGTATGTGTGGAAATAAAGAACGGTTGTGTGCATGCATGCTTCGAGTAAAAGACATAAGTGTTCTTCTTTGTGCAAATATTATTACAGTTGATGTAAGACATCTATCCGCGTTGGCCACACGATATTTCACCTTTGCAATAGGGCAAAAAGACTGGTCAGAATCAATTGTTATCTCGCTCAAGGTTTGTGAATGACTACATGAAGACAGAGGGAGATCCAGAAAAGATTCTGCCGTGATACAATAAGTGAGTCACATCCTGTCTCATGTTCTTTCAAGTGACCGATACCTTGACCGAACTTGGTCATTTATTTAATGGCTTTGTAGAAAAATTTATGTTAAAACATTCTTTTTTATGATGTGGGTGGGCTTCAACGCTTTAAATGGGCAATTTGTTGATAATTTGACTTATATCTGAACTCGAAGGGGGATTGACGGCACAGTTTTCACTTGTTTCTCTTTCTTTCCATTTCATTTGTATGCATCACAACCTCACCCCCACTTGTTGATTCTAAATGTTTTCTGCTGGTTTGAATTCAAACCTAATCCAATAGAAACCTTTATTAAACAATTATCTTTAATGTTTGAACTCGAAGTTGTATTCATTAATCATTTGAAATATGACTGCACGGAAAGTTTGGAGATGACTATAAAAATGACATGTTATCTGGCCTTCCATTCCTTCGCAGTGGAATCTCGTTTACCACATGCGAACATTTTCTTTGTGAAGATAACTCAATAATGCTCCTGCTAAACAAGCAAATATTGATGCAATACTCATTCGAGGGTGTTTTTTATCAGCATAAATGGAAGCAGTTGGAAAATCCTCATTATCTTCCGAACATCAACAGTAAGGAATTTCTGGCGTTGTCTTCTGCACGGCCAACAGTTGCGGACTAAAGTTATGGTCATGGCAGGATTATCTTTCCTCTTCTGTGAAAGAAGTGTGGTATATAATGTGACATCATTTCGGCTAGTGTTATGTTAAATCTCTCAGTCATTCCAATACATTCAGGTAATCTATCTTCTAGGCATAAGTACTTGCTATTTTTTGCATTAATTTCGCTTCATAACACTTGGCTTTGTCATTGAGAATAGTTTTGAATGCTCAAAAATATTGATTTTGATGCAAAGCATGCAGAAACGTTTTTTACCTAGGAATTTATTCTGTGACGTGGATATCACATCGGTTATCTTTTACTTTACTTGAAAAATTGAACTTGTAAAAATTGAACAAATATGCCCGACAATAAAAAATCTTCTCGAAAAGGTTTAGTTATGATAAGGCTAAGAATAGCTCCTACCTCCTTAGATATGCATTGTCTGAATCAGGCCCGCTAACAGATAGAGGCAATGGCGACAGGACTTCGTATTTTAGACGTTAATTTCATAAAAAAAATTATTATCAATATGTTATATACTGCAGGAAAAACGCCAATGCACTATATAGTGTTACAAATCGAGTCATGTTATGTGTATATTCAGATAGACTTAAGACAATGACAGTGGTTAGACGTGACACGTGGATTTTTGTGTGATATATGATATGTGATAGAATGATAGCAATAGCAATAAATACTTGAAGAACATCGTCCTAGACATACACGAATGTATGCGACAAGACGGAAGACCAAGCCATTGTGACTTAAGCGTTTCCCATCAAATATCCTAATGGGAGTGGGAGATTAACCCCCACCCCACGTATGAATCCATGTGTAGAGAAGACCGGAGATTCCAAGAGTATAAAACCTGCCACTCCCTGGAAGCTCAAGAGACGGCACCCACCTACCGAGGCTATCTTACCTACAACTTAGAATATGCTCTGCCGATCTCCCTAGTCGTACGTAAACTCATGCGAGTCTCAACTCGCCTCTTGTCTATAAATCCTAAGTACTTTGAATAAACCCAACCATGAGTCAAGACGCCCCTTGAGTACTCATTAGGCAATTCCCTAAATATGACGCTATCACGGACCTAACAGTAACAATAGCAAGTCGGAGGAAACGCCGACACTTAAATCAGCACTTCAAGAAGAAGAAGAACCGGAAGCCCAAACTATGATTACAGATGATCGACCAAAGTGTATTTTTTTCGGTCAGAAAACTATTATTAATCAAAGTTATTTTTTGTCTAACAGAACTACTCAAAAACCTTTGTAAGTAAGGCCATAAATGGCTTCACCCTCCACGGCAGCTGTCCTAGTGATTGGACTTTCCTGCGGCGCTTCCAGTGAAGCGGTTTTGCAAGTCGACCTTTGTCCCAGCGATGGCCGGTCTCGTTGACCCTTATCGAATAATTTTGTTAATTTATTCTGTGAATTCGGTTCTGTTCAGTAATTTATTCTTAATGTGCCACATTTTGACGGTTACCGGACCTTCTGTTCATTTTACATGAGCCTTAAATAATATCCTGAATCAAAATGTTGAAAGAAACCTTACAGCAGGTGATCCCTGTTTTAACTGCTCAACCTAGAATAATTTACCCGACAATCTGCATGCAAAATCTGTGTTAATAACTAAATTGAAAGATTGGATAGTTAATGATCTATAATCTACACACAATTAATTCAGGTATAATCAACTGCGTTACAACATTATTAGTAGCTCAGGCATAATTGTCTAAATAGGGGAAAAAATACAAAATTTTGATTTGGAAAAAAAACTTTACTTGTTTCATTTTTGTACTGACTTCTTCAAACTTCACGATTTGGATATTATCCTATCAGGTTTTTTGGAGTTGGGCAGCAGTAATGACCACAAATAATCTTGGTTCATGGTTGTCCCACCACATCCCACGTTGAGAAACATTGAGTATTATCTGATGATGTCCAATAAATTATAGTCGTGGACGGAGAAGTCATACATCTTAAACCATGTTTTATTATTTGGGTTACATCGATCGCACTTTTTTGGCTGTGTACAAATTTTATAAATTATGATTTTTTATTGAATTAATATTCCAATTAGTATAGTAATTAGTACTATTCTCTAAATCATAATTAACAAGAAAAAAATAACTAACAGTCCTACACAACTTATTAAGATCTTTATCTTGGACTTGGAGTAAAAGAATTTTGCTAGACTTGAAGAATAAGTATAAATGACGATGGTAAAGATTTTTTATTCTCTATTAAAGAACATTTAAGCATAATTTAAAAGAACTTTTTGAGCATAGAACACAGTCCCACAGAGTCTGAATAAGACGATAAGCTTTCTGAATTTGAGACTGAAAAAATCAGTGCGATCGATAAGAACCATACTTTAACATGTCTCTTTCAGTATAGATCATAGTTCTAGAGGGTAAGAATAATTGCATAGTTTTCTGATGATAAGACTGAAAAATCCAGCGTGATAGTTAATACTATGAATAATAAATTTTACTTTTGAGTGTATAATTTTTCAGTGTAAATTCAAACAGTCTATACACCAAACTCGATCTGTGATGTTTGGAATCTTTGTGGTTTTGTTAATTAAACAAAATATAATCTCTTACATGGTAATATGAGCAGAACACTCCATAAGAACTTAAAGATTGTTGGCATAATCTTTCATTTATTTGTTTGATTCATTCATCAAAATAAACATGTTAATGGTTCACACATCGTTTGATCTAGCATATCAAGCTAGAATGTCGATGCTAAAATTTCAAGTGTCAAGACTTGATAAAATACTTCCATGTATAATTCATTATAACGGTAATATGTTCGATTCATATATCTAGATATATGATAAAATGAATTACAATATATGATGCACACCCACTTGAACACACACACACAAATAAAACATGGTGGTGACTTAGTGTGCTAAACATACATGTATTCGTCGTTGGTTATATTTTACACAAACATAACTCCAATGACGTGGTGGCAAAAATGACTCATCAAGAAATAAAAACGACAAAATGCGTTGACTTCTTGACACTCCCTAATCAACTTGAAACTTCTACCGTCCTCTGCAATACAACAGTTCTCCTTCGTTCGGTATTCCCTCAGATTGTTTTCATTTTTAGCGAACTTTCGAGAAGCGTTTTGTGATCTTGCGGAGTACCTTCAGGAATCGTGCAATGGAGTGATATAGTTGCTGATATGATAATAATCAGTGGTCATCTTCATAGATTTTTTCCCCGAAAAGCGTTCCTGACACCCTTTTTAGGTGAAAGTAGTCAACGTCTATTCCACGGAACAAGGTGGAGTGGAACAAAGCGATTTGTGTCCTCTAGTTTTGATATTCTTGCTTTTGTTGGCTGGGATTAAGCAATTCCCAGTTTCAAAGTGAAAATTTTTCCTTTATTCTAGCCGAGATTTCCTTTTAAACGTATTGAAAAGCTCAAAAACATTCCATATAGTGTGAACATAAAGCGTATTTTACAACATTATGGTCATGTCCGCAAACTAGGTGTAGATATATTTGGAAATCAGGCTAGAAACATTACTCGTAATTGTGCACTGCTGAAAATTCCTCTTTAAGTTTTTCAGCGCGTTCGATGATGTGGAGGTCATCTGACCTCAAGAAACCAAGACTATGACTTCTTAAGATCGACCTTGAATCTTTTGTAGCAATTCAAAAATTAAAGGTGAATAAGTCAAGAAATTGAGGTAGAAAGGAAGGATAAACGATGGGAGTGGAATAATTGCTAATCAATCATCAATGTTTTATTCATTTAATTAGTTGAAAGATCTTCTTTAGAGCGGTAGTATTTGTGCAGACGTCCTATTTATGGTGCTTGCCCCACGGGCATTTTTTACAGCAGAGTATGGGCGTCATTAGTTCACGCCCATTCTCAGCTCACAGCCACTATAAAAGATTTCGTTTATTTTAACAAAGGTTGTTCATGGTTGTACAAAAACGTCGCCTGGACATGTCCCCGCTCGATTTTAAAATCTAATGCTAATTTAATGAAGCCCATGATGGATATTAACTTGGATAAAAGCCTCATGGTCGTTTCCTTGTCTTGATTCACATCGATCAATGAAGAAAAACCTTGTTTAGAAATTCTTGTACATCCTCCAGTAGGAGCGAGTATCAGATCACTTGTCCTGATAGTTTTTTAAATCATTGCATAGGTGCCGTACGCGAACAAATCTGAGGTAATGAATGAAATCAAGGATGTTGTTTTCACAGATTTCTCCTTGAGTCCAAGATAATCATTCCGATGGGTTAGAAACTCCACAACAATCGTGTTGAAATCTCCTTGTAGCTTTTAACTGCAGTCTGTGTAACTTCGATCCTTTCTTTAAGAATGACAAGTGGTTGCTTGTGGATTGCAGATATTTCCTTGAAGTCATTTATTATACATCGAACAGATGCAAAGAGTATTCCCATGATCAAAATTGCTCAATTCTGTGTCTCAATTTCATGACGAGGAGTATCGTGTTGACCTTCGTTTCCGTAGACGATTGTACAAATTGCATCTACCTCATCTAAGAAGATGATGAAAATCATTGGTGAGAAGTTCGCATGGACTTCGTAGTAGTAGACGTAGGAATACTCGTGTTTCCAAAGAAGCAGAACAGAAACATCAACAGGTAGAGAGTTTTCCTCCTTAAGCCTTTTGATTGGCAAGATCAGTCTCCAGTTGGTCAGTTTCCCTTTGATTTGTCCTCGCATCGTCAGTCTTCACATCTTCTTTTCCTCTCTGGATACGATGGTCATAAAATGAACCAATCGTATCCTTTATTTTTCCAAATATGGCGTGAAGGAGAGGCTTCGTAAGAATGTCTGCAGCTTCATCATTAGTATTATCGTAGGAGACTTAGATATCTCCAGCTGCAACAAGACGCATTTGAATGGGTTTACTGTTTAATTGCGAGTTTGATAGCACTGGTCTTGTTTACAAACAGATCCACAGGAGAATGTTGAGGGTAAGTTCGGTGACAAAGCGCAGCAGCAAGAGACACACACTCGGCTTCTGTAGATAAAAGGGCCGCCGTGGATTGTTTATTCGACCACTAACTAATTGGTGAGCCATTAAGGAAAAAGAAATAACCCGTAGTAGTCTTGCAATAGAATTTTTCATCCGCATAATCAGAGTGCGAGTACCCCCACAGCTCTACTTTAGGGTTTGCTTTATATCGGAAGATCGGACATTTGCAATAACAGTCATCACAGCCAGAGAAAAATTGGCCAGTTTCCCCACTGCGTAGGAAATATCGGGGCGTTTGCGTTTTAATACACTTTCCATTCTCAAAAATGTCAGCCTTCGAGAACTTTTACTGCAATTTGCCGTCAATCCAACGAATGGTAAAGTAAGTTTCTGAAGAAACCATACGTTCTCGGCCTTGTCTCGATCTCCTCCTCCTCACACACCCTAATCTCCCCCGCCCTCGTCCGTCGAGGTGACTACTGC
>JAQGAD010003007.1:0-11478 GCA_034696625.1 Isotomurus palustris
TCAGCATTGTGTGGGAAGTGGGAATTATGTTTATTATTATGTGGGAAATATTATAGTAACTCCTTTTATTTTGCTCACCATGAATGAAAACATCTTCTTGCTTGTCAGGATAAAGAAAACTCTTCTCGCAGATCGCGACGCGTATTTCCAACTTTGGACTTCTCAAATCTTAAGGTTTTTAGCTCTCAATTATTGCCGCATGGGAATGAAATGAAAGTATAAAAAGACTGACCAGAGGTTTTACCCACCTCGTTATTGAATGGGACGAGCACAGACATGCAATTTACTATAATATGTGTACATTGCTATCTCTCAGCACTCACTTTCAGCTAAAATTAAAACACAAAACATTAATTTGCTGGCTAAAAATCGGTTTATAGATCAAATACGACTTCAAGTGGTTGGAATTAGCAGCAGAGGATGTTGATCAGACAGGACTGGTTAAATTCAAACGAAGACACACTCAAACAAAGTTTTTGCCCATTTTAAATGTAAGCTCCACTTCCAACTCTGATTGACTGAACTGGTTCACATATTCGGAGTCTAATTGAATTGAGTCTCATTTAGGGAATGGTATCGTATGGACGAGTGGACCTGCTTTCTCACGACCTTTCGCAGAAATATTTGGTTAGAAAAGCTTTTTATAATTAATATCCGTCTAAAAGGTGCATTGAGTATTCTCAACTGAATGAAGTTCTTGCCATCCTTATGCAGCAAATGAAATGGAGTGGTTATGGAAGATTTGTCCACTTGACTCAATTGGTTCTTTATTTAATTTTTCTTGCCGTTCTTACTTTATTTGCTTCCAATTATTCGTACAATGGACAGCATCCAATGACTCTAGATATAGACATAATAAAAGCAGGACTGACAGGGCGTCCCCCGTCTTCTGCCATTAATTTCACTGAACACGATCGTGAATTCAAGAACTTGTCGGATGTCGATGACATAGCTCCTTGGGTAGCACACAGGACATATTAATATTAACTAGGATTGCGAATAGTTAGAAATCTAATAATTTGTAATTTTTCTTACATGCAGCGAGACGTGGAAAAACACAGCTACACGGTTTTGCAATCCATCCAAGCACTAGTGATATTTTCTGTAGCGTTGCTCTGTCTTTTGAGAGAGTGTGTTAACACTTTCAACCAGAGATTCAAGTACGTTCTGGATTCATCTAACTGGTACGTCTCCCCAAGTCTAGAGGGCTTTCACTCTCTTTCACTTCCGCTTTGTTACATTTCTCCTTCTCACAAGTAATGTAATTTGGTGCTGAGTAATTGTACACAACGAAGGTGTAATTATAACAGAGTTTTATTGCTACTCATAACACTAATTTTGAAATGATTCCTAACTCAAGAAGTGTGTTTAATCACAGGGTTTTCTGTGCTATGAACGTGGCTTGCGTTATTATGACGAGTTCAAATGTATTCGGATGCCTTGAAGAATGGGGAAAGCCAAGTGCGTCTCTGGCTACTTTTCTTAGCTGGTTCTACCTTCTTCTCTTCTTACAAAGGTATGTTAATTTAAATTGTTAAGGGGGTTTTGTTTTGTCTCAGAACCAAAACTCAGGCTTGTGAATTCCTCATTTGTTTTGCACGTTGAATGAAACTGAAACTGGATGCCTTATTCGGAGTGAAAGGTGGCTCTTTGCTTATTTACTATTCTAGGAACGACATCGTTTCATGCGTAAGAGGTATGAGTGAGGTTAAGCATGAGTGATTCCAATTCCGTCAACTCATAACATTACAAGTTGCAACTCTTATTATGCGAAATTATATATCATTTTGTTTCAAAGGATGAGATGCTAATCAGTTTAGTTCAGTGACTTCTGATGTAGCCACTTTGCGTCAGAATCAAAGGATATTTCACAAAGTAATGTAATATGAGATGAGAAACACTTTGATCTGTAGATCTCAGACCTTCCTTTTAAAATTGTAGCCTTCGAGAATCAGACATCTACATCTTTTATATATATGCTGTTTCATAGAGTAAGTGTGAGTCTACAAAGATCCTGAGCTGTTCCAGAGACTTTTATTTGGGTTGAAGCAGGATTTTGAAATTCTGAACATTTCTCCTTTTCATTTCATTTGCTATTTCTCCTGTGTAGAAAACACCCCAGGTTGAACGAGATCCTCAGCTGATGACAATTATTCCGTAGACATTATTCATAATTTTAATATTTTACCAGGAATAAAAGAAGACACCACCGACTAGTTTAGATGTCATTCTAGCAAAGCTTTGATACAAGACCCTATTCCAAAGAAATAAGCATGTCCTCAGGGTTTACACGTATTATTTCCACTAATTAGAGTTAGTTGGGATAATTAAAAGATTCTAAAAATAGAGTAGAGCTCTAACCTGATAAAATTGAAGTTAATGGGCATGGCTGAACTGATGGGTATTGTTATGTGATAGGGGAAACATACTTACAACAGGACTGGCATAAGTTTATAGAGTTCCAGCGAAAGTTGGCGAAAGCAAAAGTAAGCAGCATCAGGGAACGAAGGAAGTACGCTTTAATGAAAAGTTGTTAATTAGATTATACGATTTCGTTACTTGTTCCTGAATATACTCCGAGTTCACTGCATGAAGTATAATAAAACCTGCAGCATATAAACTTTCGAGATTGAAAGATATGGTTTCAAATTAGTGTTCCTTGAGTGGAGTAAAGGGAAAGTTCTATCCAAGCTCAACCCTATCTGCAGCAATGACGTACTCATTTTATGTAATTTTTGTGATTTTCTTTTAATTTCCTTAAGTATAGACTAAGAAAGTACTAAACCCGGAATAATGTGAAGAAGACATTAGCACAAACTTTTATGCAATTTTATTACAGATTCGATGTGGTGGGAATTTACGTGGTGATGTTTTTGGAAATCCTTCACACTTTGCTGCGGGTCCTTATGATCTTTTCGATATTGATCGTTGCTTTTGGACTCGCTTTTTACATTCTCCTATCACAAGTAAGTAACCCTTTACAATTTTCAACAGCTTCACTCAAGCATACTGTCTTCTGTCTTTGCTAAGTGTGAGACAAGGAACATTTGAAACATTTACAGGGAAATCACAGAGCATTCAACGAAATCCCCATCTCACTCATGCGAACTTTCTCCATGATGCTTGGAGAACTTGATTTTATAAATACATTCGTGAACCCGCATTTCTGTTCGAACGAAGAAACCTACGGTCATTTAGGGTACAACAGTAGTTCAGAGAGCTGCAAACCAAACGATAGACGGCTGAAACACCCCATTTCATCATTCTTAATGCTCGGAATCTTTATGGTATTGATGCCAATTCTACTGATGAATCTCCTCATTGGTTTGGCTGTTGGAGATATTGAATCTGTGAGAAGAAACGCACAGCTAAAACGCCTTGCGATGCAGGTTCTTTGCTAACATTGAGATTAAGGTGTTTATCGATTGAAAGATCACATGAACACTACCCCCCGTTTTTCTGGCCTAAAGGTGCACCTTCACACAGCTCTGGAGAAAACTCTTCCCAAGTTTATCCTCAGGACTGTGGATAAGAAGGAAATGATTGAGTACCCAAACCAAGATAAAGATAGGCTGGGATTGATTGAAAAAGTCTTCAAGTATTTTCAACCCAATGCAGGTCATAATAAAGGTAACAATTTTCAGTCTTCTTCACACATATTCATGAAATTCACGATGAAGGTTAAAAGAAAGACATTAGCCGGGGAAAGTGTCGTAATGGCGCACACAGACAGTTATTAATTTCAACTCGTTCACTCTATTCGTATCTCTGAGAGGTCGAGTGTGGAACTAATCCATTGAAATAGACATTGGACTTTACTTGTGGAAATAAAGAAGGAGTTAAAAGAAACTGGAGAAAGTCGCTGAGTACTTTTGTAATTAAACGAATGGATGTCTCATTGCTTGAGAATTTCATTTAACTGGAGCACGAAGGAAGGGGTAGAGGTTGTATATACGTGTTGGTCGCTTCAACGTCGCCATGCACTGTAGACGCATTCGAGTGTAGTAAAAGCGAATTAAAGAAGTAAACTAAATAATATGGATCGGTTTCGTTCCGCCCTTGCCTAAAGAATATTCGTAGGAGAATGGATTTGAAAGCTAGAATTGTTAAAGTAAGACATGACGAAAAGTTGAAAGTAAAAGAAAGTCGGTTACATCCTTAGATGGAGAGAGAGAGAGAGAGATCAGGGAAAGAATTGATAGCCAGTCACAGAGGGTTGCATTTGTAGTGGAAGTGTACGGATGGAGAGCTGACTGTGTACGTAGATGAGATCTTTTTTCGTGATCCTTTGATTCTCATCTCTTTCTCTTCACTAAAGTCATTCTCATATAGCAATCCAATCGTGAATTTGAGATAGACTTGTGTGGCTGGATGTATTATGTAAGGAGACTTATATATAGAGATGCTGCTGCTGCTGCCTGGCCTCGCTCTTTACTCTTTGGCTCAATTCTTTATCTTCACCATTTCTTTTGTGAACTTAGTCAAGAACTTGGATACGATTATGGCTTTTGTCTTACTTCCTCAGTTGAAGAGTACCGAGAGAAAGTTCTTATATATACTTTCTTTCTGAGAGCACTGTCGCAAGCAACTTTCATCCATCCTCCGGCTTCCCACCCGACTTTCTATCCTTGCAACCACCAGAAAGAAAGTAGTGGTGGGTTTCCTTTTTGAGTCAAAACGAAATAAAGAGCTTTACTCCAGATCCAATATTCCAAACCATTTAAACAAGGCCTTGCTTTTATTGAAATACGAATCAGCTTCCCAGCAACGAGTAAGACGTCTTTGTGTACCAGGAGGACATGGTGTATTAGTAGCTTAGTAGACGCAATACCATCTGCACGAACAAAAGCATCATCTCCCAAAATCTCTAATATTGCTACTCCTCTGCCGTAGCTCATGAGAGGGAACCCAGGAGAAAGTAGCGATGTATTGTGTCCCTTTGATTTTAATCTCGGTCATGAGGTTGAAGAACTTTTTGAAATGTTGAATTATATGCTCCGAGCGATGTGCTCATAGAACAAAAGTCTATATATATTACGGGCGCCTGCCTTTTAATCTCCAATCCGCTTCACTGGACTTGGAAATGAAACATTATGAAATGAAAGGATGAAGTCTTTGTACTTGTGTAATGACACATATTGATACGTTTGTCCTTTTTCTCCTACTTCCTCATAATTTGAGGTAGAAATAGAAATTGATTCTCTCTCTCTCTTGCTCAAGAAGGATTCGCAATTTCTCTCAGCGTTGTAATTTACTAAGATTTCCTCTTTCATCCGCCCACTACACACATTTCTACCAGAACACTGAGCACAATGAGATATACAAATTTATATTTAGAAACCGTACGAGCATTCGGTTCTTCTTCCCTTGAAGACTCACACAGCCTTCGATGACGCTGATCCCTTTGTACATGTCTTACACGGTTTATGTTCTCTCAATACAAAATGGTGTTGATTTGCTTAAACAGCGGATGCAGACTCGGTAGAAGAGGAACTCACGGATGACTTGATGTCGGCTGTGGCTCACAGTAACGAAACTCTTGAGAGTGTCTCCGCTCGACTAGAAAATCTGGAGACATTAATGCGACTTCTGTGTCATGTATGTCTCTTTCATTCTGTTCTGTCTAACGGAGCATAACATTTCAAAAGTGAAATCTTGTTGTTTATAATTGCTTAATTGTCATACAATCCTCCTTTCCTGAGTTTATTCCTTCCTTCCCTGAAGACGAGAGAGACAGCGCGCCATACATCTTACGGTGGCAGCTTGGGATGTTATGATGCAGAATAAGATATATTATTTGCAACTACAAGTTTACGTGTATGATGTATTCTCTGTTGTAGAAAATGGAGTTAAGTTGCGATTCCGACTTCATAGATGAAGGAACCCAACTGGACGACGCTAGTCCCATGTCCGACATGAAAACTCGCTTCAAGAGAGGAGTTACAATCCGATTAACCAAGGGTACCAAGAAGCGACTTCCGCCTCAGCGAAGCGATTCGGCTGCTTGAGCGACCAAGAAAACCGTACGCTTCCGTAGATTATGTGGGACTATTTCAGCAAAAAATGTAGTGCATCCAGATATTTAATGGGGATTACTATGCATGCATAAACAAACAAGAATGTCCATGCTGCTCTGTACAAGGTTTTAAACCCACGTACGAGAAGAATACAGAGTCCTTTCTTTAAAGCTTCAATTCAAAATTTAATGTAAGTACAGATATTTCATTGAAAATATATATCAATTCTAAAGCGAGCTTGATGTCACAAACCTTTACAGAAGTACCGTACATACATATATCGATATAGATGCTTTGGGGAAATCCGATACGGAAGTTATCGTTTAATTTTCATGAGATTATTTAAAGTTAAAACTTTTCCACACTCGAAAATAATTTGGTTTTGTACTATTTACATTCTGACTGCTTCTGCTTACTTACTCATTTCAGTTTCAAGAATGATTTGACTTCCTTCCTCTTGAGGCATTCGCTAGTTACTCAAAAGCCAGATCGATAAACGGCACAGAAATTTAAAATGTAAGGGGAAATTTTTAACTTGTAAAATAGCAAAATCTTTTTCCAGTTTCTCACATCATTAGAGCGATAAAATTCTTGTATTACATCAATGGGATCAAATTTCCAATTAATGTGGGATACGTAACGCCCTCAAACCCTCTGTTTTAAATTCTAAGCATTACAATAGCTCACAAAGTTTTCACGATGTTTGTTCCGCGTTCATTTTCGTGAATTCTTTACATTCTTTGTTCCTTTGTAATTTGTAGATGAAAATTTATGAATATGTTTTTATGCTGCTGCGTCAATGTTACCTGGAAATGTAGAAAGTATTATTGAAACCTTCTATTTCCTGCTTCGATGGTTTCGTAGGCAAGTTACCGATCGGTCCTCTATTTCGATTTGGTTCCTTGAAGTACTTGAGACAATTTAGTTTAATATGTAAGCTACTTTTATTAAACTATTGCTAAACTTACACGAAAATTCAAGCGCATGCTCTAAAAATGGTGAAATAAATGGATAGGTTTGGACACAAAATTATTAATAAATTCAATTTATTGGGAAGTAAAAATTTATGGAGACGGTATTGCAATATGGTGAGTTTAAAATATGGCATTATTGACTGACCCATTTAACTTTACAGATACGAGATCTGAAAGTGTAACGCGACCATGCGGTTTAGATCAATTCCTTTGAGATGGTTAGAAATGGGTCTGATTTCATACACGCTCAGAGTTCCTCTTTGATTTTACCCGCAGTCGGAAGATCTTCTTCCCAGAATCTATATGAAAGGTGAATTTATTTACACATTCCGTATTCAAATTAAGTGGGAGCGGTGTGCGGTAGAAGGACAAGACGACGAATCGTTGCATGAAAATCAACTTGGACACGAGAAAATATAGGTCGGAACCCAAAGTGGAAATTAATTAAGTGATAAAAGTCAAATGTGAAGCAATAAAGGGAAAGATAAATGGAGTACAGCACAGCAAGTCGCTGACTTACTTGAGAATACTCGAGCGAAACTCCTTCTGCAGAGATAATGTCCTCCCAATCAGACAAACGGTTTGATCTTTCTCGTTAAATTTAGGCCATGTTAGGCCAAATGAAGTGCCACTTGGGGTTGGATTACTACGAGGTAAAACATATTACATTTAATAGGCCATCTTCCCTTACACATACTTCCACTTGTGATTCACATTAGAGTTGAAATTCATATTCCCTGTAGACATCCTGGCCACCTTTCGAATTTCATACAATCTCTCTCTAGTGTTTTTGTACTAAAATTAAATGATACTTGTAAATTTACAAACGAAGCAACTATATGTTATTACCTCGACTTGGCAAAGTTCAGGAGTAACGGAATGAAAGTTTTTGTCGCAAACTCCTTATCGTCCCCAGGAAGTTGGACCTCTTCCCCGAGAACTTGAGTGAAAATGTATTGTAATGTGTCCCCATGAGCTATTACTGTTGGCAAGCAAAAAGATTTGTTTGAACAAGAAAGTAATCATTTTTCTATTATGCAACTCGCAATGCTGCGTTGGGTACTGTGAGAAGAACTGAGGAAGAGAGATTACAACATGCAAGGCGAGTTGAGGGGAGGGAGAGAGCTACTTATTATGCATCACATTAATTTTAATGATGAGAGTAGTCTCTGTTATTTTGTGTGATAAAAAGTCCCGGAATATATTTCTATCATCTTACCCAGGATTCTTGGCATAAAAAATAAATTACGACTCGCATTGTTGGAGAAGTAAACGGGCAAAGACGCTGAAAATCCAACTCTCATTGAATTCTGCTTTCTTTATTTGGTGACAGACAGTTTGGAAACTGCTTAAATTGCAATGAAGTAAGTTGTGAGTGCTGACAAGTAGTATCAAGCTGTCGTTTCTTCTCAGGACTGATGTCAGCACACATTGCAGATCAAAGGAACTAAGTTCCTTCCCTCGTCTCTTCAATTTAAATTACTGTTTTATTTCATGTTCCATTTGGCTATGTATATTACATTCTGTGTCACGCGTACAACCCTTCGAGTTTCGACACAAACGGACCTATATTGTCTTGTCCATAATAAAATTGATGCTTGTAGACTATTTTCGTTTTTCTGCGTCAGTGTGTCATAGTTTCATATGCTTCTTGCAGTTTGAAGTGTAATTAATTTATTTATAAATAAAATAGCAAGGAAATATGTATCTGCTACAATGTGAATTCTAGTCAGTTTTAAGGTTTGTAAAACTCACTAATCATATTGATTCTCACTAGATCTACTATGCAAGAAAAGCACATATCAATGGGCTGAGGGATTTCAAATTGCAGATCGGTGCAGCGACGAGCGATCAACCTATAGAAGGATAAAAGATTTGCATAATGGTTTTGAATAGGACCTAGTCGTATACTCACAATTGTTTACTCGAGAAGTTATCCGAGTAGGGCATCTCTACTCATCGATCTCCATCCAAGCTGATCCTAAATTCTAATTGGTATTGTTCCACCATGACATGCAAGACCATTCGTCTTTTCCACACCAGTGGATAATTTATTCAAAGCAAACACGTATCATTTAGACCGCAATCGATGCGAGACAAATACCTTGTAGCGTAAGGCAAAAAACAATACGACAACTATTTTCCTGCAAATAAATTTGTTGTCTTTTTTCGTGGTGGATGAGCAGTAGTATACTTTCTTTGTATTTTTTTTGTTCCATCTTGTCTAATATTTAGTCATATTATTATATATAAAAATTTATTCTTGTTCTTTATCTTGGGTAAATGATACAATTGTTAAACCAACGGTAAAGATGTTGGGTATCAAGTATATACTATTTCATACCTGTAATACACAGCTAAAGCGATAATTAAATCGCTAGTTTTATCCAGCTTTTTGCATCACGCTCCTATTCAACGTGACCAGTAAACAATAGTAGGTCTGTTGGAGACATTGATCAACCCTAACCTTGTTGCCTATGTGTCTTATCCAAAGGGTAAGCACAAGTGTACAATAGTTATTATATTATACTTCAAACTCATGGGATTTGAAATCGCGTCACGTTGTAACTTGATGTATTCTTGTTCTCTGTCGTATACGAAATCCTTTTTAATTGGGTATGAATAACTCGGCTTAAATGAACAATAACCTTATAAATCTACGAACCTTGGCAATTAGGACAACGTGAAAATCGATTTTGACACACGTGTGTTGCTTTTTAACTCATGGGAGCATTATAGCTTGTTTAGTTTAATAGCTATCATTTTATGTGAAAGTGGAATAATTTATCATTTTTGAAGTGATTTACGTCAAAATACATGAGACACAAAGCTCTCTGTCACTTCGATAGGAAATATGTAGAGCATGTATAGTTATAGAAGGAGCTTATTGTGTATTACTATTTGCTATGCGCGATTATTTCCGTATTATTAAGTAGTCTGTGTCTGCAGTATGTTTAATGACAGCATAAATGGTGGATTCTAACTGAGGTTTATTGCCTGAGCGCAGAGCTTCACTCTCTGTCTCTCTTCTGACTCTTCTCTTTAATATGAAACCGATGGGAGTTCTTTAAACCGTCAGTCTCACAATAAGAACTCCTGTCTACTCGATGTATGAAAGAAAACCTCTTTGAGTGCCAACTCGGATGATAAAAACGGTTGGATCCTTTCACCATTTAGAGCAGCAGCTCACCAGCTCAACATTCGTTCCTTCTGTATTGAATTCTTCCAAAATTTAATTAAATCCATTGTTCTTCTCTATAATGTCGCAAGTTTTGTTTCCAAAATTGCACAAAAGGATTGCATAAAGTGGGAACGCTTTTGTAGATTTGTTTTTGACTTTTCTGAAGAATCAATTTACTTTTTAAAAGGCTGGGACCTAACCATGTGTGGCTTTTACTAAATTACTCTATATGCTGACACGGTCTTGAGAAATGAAAGCTTTTTTTTTCGTCACATGTTAAACTCAACTGTCTAGAGTCTAAAGCGACTAGAATGACTAGAGTCTAGGCATGAGTAAAATTACGAAATATTTTACCTTTTTACTACTCCCATCGTGGCATGAAATGAAGGGTAAACGTACCACCCACACCATTTAGTTCACTTACTCTGGAATGCGTGCACTATTTCTCTCTCCCTCAACCTCAACTCTCAGGTACTTTTAATAAACGCAGAAACAGGAATTTCGCATGTTAAGGGTTTGCGCAAGCAGAAGACAAAGGTATGCTAGGCATTTGGGAATTTTAAGATTAAAAAACCTTATTATACTTACACTTCATATCTGTGTCTCCAATCACATTCATAATGCTGTTGGTACCGTAATAATCTAAAACAAAGTAGTAAACAGGAACGCTTGAGTTTGCAAGCAAATTCGCGTAACGATTGGTAAACCTCGTGAAGACCATGTCCGTCAGGAACTGCAGTAACAAGAAGAAAAGAGGATTAGTGAATTCATAGCGATAATGATCACTGAGACCAAAATAGCTACTAATGCCGCTTTGATTAAGTGTACTAAATGAACTGTTTAAGGTTTAACCGTCTTCGCTTAAGCTGAACATCAAACAATAGTCTTACAGTCTTACAGTACTCCTATGCATCTGCAACTTATCAAAAACTTACCTCTATGTATCTCGGCCTAAACTCGTCTTCATTTTCGATGTCAATATTTGTAAAATATCTCTTCTTCACAGCTTTGGTTATGGGCAAAAGTTTGCTCTCAAACTCCGAAATTACTGGCAAAAGTCGTGGCAATCTTTGATCAATAAAATTTCCATCGTACTTCCCGTCATTAAAAGAGTTGAGAGTCACTGTTCCAAAAGATAAAAAGCAGACAATAAGAATGACGGAAAAACTCTGAGATTTCAGATAAACTCAAAAGCACAATTATCAAGTAGGGCTGGCAAGGAACCTGGACTCTCATTAGGGCCCGTCCGATCGATAGTTCAAATAGGTTGAGCAAAAGTTGGGACTGCGAGGACAATTTATTTTAT
>JAQGAD010003008.1:0-11477 GCA_034696625.1 Isotomurus palustris
TGTGGATGATTAAGCTCCGTAAATCTCTTTAAGGTTTATTACACGGTAGTTTGAGTTGTTTATGGGCATGTGGTGTGTGCGTGTGTAAAATATTCCATAATGGAGTCTGTTGAAGATATGTAAATTATGGAGGATACCTTTAGCTCCTGTTTTGCATTCGAATGCCACCAAATTGAACCTGGTTAAGCAGAAATGTATACACAAGTAGGGAGGATGTATAATATTAAGACGTAGAGAGAGAGAGAGAATCATTTCATAAGATAGAAAGGCTTTTGCATGGCTTCATTTAAAGAACCCCTGCCACACAACTTAACTTGAGGAGGTTCAACCTTTATTACATTACTTACGGAGAAAGGCAAAGGGAGTGAAAGCGAAAGGAATATTAAGGATTCTTCTTCGTACAAATAAGTGCGTGTCGTAAAATAAACCCTGACATACTAAAGTATGTTAGTATAGTACGAAGTAGTAGTGAGCATTCGTATTTCGAGATTTAATTGGATTTGTTCGTTTCAACAGAGTGTCGGTGACAGCAGTGTGAGCAGTGGAAGTACAGGAAGTGCACGTGGACTTTCACCTACGCATTCAGACGACTCTCGATCTGTGTCACCTTTGCCCCAGAACGGACAGAAGTCCCAGACCAACACAAGTGTAATCTCCAATAACTCCTCCAGTGGAATTGTTTCATCAATGCAGAAATCTACCTCCATGTCTCACGTGTCCCCGAGTAGAACGACCTCCCTTCCTGAGGGGATTACGGCCCCACCCAGAACAAAAAAGCGAGCCGCACCCCTTCCACCTCCCCTCGTTAAGTCTCAGACAGAATCGTCCCTCGCCACGTCTCCTTCTGCAATGGAGAAAGCAGCAACTGCGGACAGAGTCAACGAAGAGATGAGACCCGTAGCACCCAGCAGATCAACAGCTTCCAGAAAGAAAGAAGCCCCTCGACTTCCACCCAACACACGAACACCATCAGCAGACGCAGCAACCACATCATCGAACTCATCCCGACCTCCAACAAACCATTCCAGACATAGTTCGGGCAGCAGTGGGTATCACGAATCTTCCGTGTTATCCGAGCAAAACGAGTCCACTAGGGCAGAACGGTATGTCTGTTTCATTAGTTCCATTGTCAATCTCACACACAATCGCATTTTAAACATTCCTCAGCTCACATAAGGTTCTACTAAAAAGCACTCACAGTCAGTCAGATGAAAAAAAACTCCTTTCTCTGTGGGATAGTAATAATGAAGCAATGATATTATACAATTCGAAAAGCAAATATATTGTTCGTTATACTCTGTCTTCATTCATTTGTCTAAGCGTATCATCATTCATCCGTATTGTATTCGGGATTGATAAAAACCTTATCTCTAATCAAATGCTTGGGAGAGATATGAAGTTTTGACAGCCAATCTTGCTGTGTTTTACCTTTACCTCTTTTCGAGATACATGGCCTTAACATTTTTGTTCGTTTATGAGTTGACGTTTACACAGTCATTATCACAACTTTTACAGATACAACGAGAAGTTGATTAATCGAAAATCGAATCGCAATCGATCGTCAAGAGCGAATTTAATAGTAAAAATAAATAACACAGAAAGGTTCTTGACAGCACCAATACCATTGAAAAGGGTGGATAAGAATTGGATAACACATCTTCAATTTTTTCACGGTCTTTTCCTTGCAGATCAATTCCAATGCTATCAAAGCAAACAGCTGCTCGTAGCACGTCCAACCTGACCACAGTGTCCAGTGTGTCTTCCACATCGTTGGCGTCTTCAACTGGAGGAAGTTCGAAGAAAAGACGAGCACCACCACCACCAGCAGTGCTCCCGATCAAACCACCGGAAGGAATTGAGGAGGAAGAAGGAAGCGAATCGTCTTCGTCAATTAGTCATCATGGTCTAGTTTCACCAAAACGTGGAGAAAGTCGACAAAGCAGCGTGGAAGTTGAAGTTGACGTGCATCACTCATCGAGTAGACAGGCTTCCTCTGATATTTCCGAAGGAACTCCCATTTCCCTGAAAGACATAGAAATGTCGAGTTCGAGTGCTGCGTCAAGTCTGAGCAGCCCTGCTGGGTCTTCATCAGGGTCTACCTCATCTTCACCGTTGCCACATGCTGAGTCCCCAAGTTCGAAACCCTTGCCCGATCACAGTAGTCAGTATAGCAGTGCTAAAACCTCTAGTAGTGTCTCAAGCTCCAGTAAATCTGATCGCAATAGCGGCTCCTCCGGTAACCCTAATAGTCTAAACTCTGTCGACGACTCTGGTAGATCCTCTTCATCTCCTAGTAGTGGTCAAGGTAAGCTTTCTAAACGCCCCCTTCATTTTACCTCCTCCAGAATTGAGAGTGACGAAGACGGGTCTCGCAACTGGGACAACTTCCTCACCAATTTAAATAGCATTTTGCAAAAGAGAGCTGAGTTTGTGTGATTCAAACACTTAAAAAACTTTAGTGTCAACCACAAAGTCTCAGCAAAGTAGTGGACGATTTAAACGTGCTTTATTTATTATTAATACTTTCACAAACCAACATTAATTTCCCTTAATTCCAAGAAACGAATTTGATTCTAATGAGTATACTTCGTTTATGAACTTGAAAAGGCTCTTTCTGCGTCTTCAAACTTTTCATGGCAAACTACAGCCTTTCATTTTCTTCATCTTTTATCTATATGGTTTCTTATTTATGGTGAAAGTTTTCTACGCTTTGTAGTTTTCACACTTACATAAATTATGACGACTCCTTTAAACTCACGAACTTGGAAATTCTATCTGTGTACTTAATTTATAACTCTGCCTTTGCTTGTATATTATTGCACACCTTTTAGCCCCCGCACCGTTGCCCCCACCACGCAGGAAAACTCAAGACGCAATACTTCTGAGTAATAATGACTCTGAGTCACCCTCAGTAAATCAACCCGAACCTAAGCCTCGTGCTAAGCCAAGGCCGGATCGGATAAGTGTAGACAATTTAGTGGCAAATGATCCTGTGATTATAAAGCCAAGGGAAGAGAAGCAAGCCCCTCAAATCCAAAGAGTATCCTCGGCTTCACTCCGTAATCCTTTAGCCAGGTATGGAGTGAAAGTACTTCCGGATAACGTGGTGAAGGAAAGGGCTGATCGCTTGGCAAGACAAGCTTCTATGGAAGAGTTGTTGGGCTTGGAAAACTCATTGAACGAGACTCCGAAGAAGTCCGCTGCACCTCCACCACCGCCCCCAGTTTCAAAGTCTGAGGACAATAGTAGCACTCGTTTAACTAAAAGAGAAAGTTCCTCTTCTTCTGTTGACAGCCGGAAGACTAAGAACGAAGGAATGGTCAAAGCCAAACCAGCCCCACCTCCACCCAACCTGTCCAAGTCTGATATCCCTGGTAAAGGGAGTGTGAGAAGCATTCAAACTTTAAACAAAAGGCTAACAGTACAGTCCAAAAAAGAAAATAATCTAGTCGAATACGATTCAGATAACTTGGAAGAAAACATGGATTTCTTTGAGCCGGGTTTGAATCAGAAACCAAAGTCAGGTTCTGGAGAAATCACATTTAAATTTAATTCTCGCAAAGTATCGTCATCAGACAGATCAAAATCGTCCTTGTCTTCGGAAGGCAGAATTTCCGAAGATGAAGCAAATAATAAGCCAATTCCTAAACCAAAGCTAAAAATAATCAAACCAGACAAGGCAACAGTAAACGTGTTCTCCGGATTATCTGGAGTAACTCAGGACTCAACAGATGACATCTTAGATGATGATGACGACGCAGAGGGCTCCTCCACTAACGCTTCGATGCAGTTGAATCGATGGCAGAATTCAGTTTCATTACATGAAATTGGTAATCTCGCTTCTAACAATGCAACTAGAGTCTCTACTACTAACAATAAAGCAGCAAACAAACTCGCTGGGAAAGTCGGCCGATCTTCTTCCGAAGATTATGGTATTAGAGCTGTTTTATCAACTCTTCTTTAGTTTGATTCACGTAGAAAGTACCTGCAACCGTACTTTTAGAATTTAGCAATGTTGCTTTGCTAATACTTGTTCCGATACTGTGACAAGGTTGACATCGTCCGTCCCGTCGTTAAATCATAATCGTACTTGGGAATATTTTTGTCTTGCTACGCTACGTTCTTTCTTGTACTTTGCACTTTCCATCTTTCACAATCGCTTGTTACTACACTCTCTATTTATTGCACATTCGTTCTATTATTATTTTTTTTATTGTACGGACTCTTTCTTGTCTGTACTTTTTCCTGTATGGCGAAAAATGTGCAGTTGTGTGGAGAATTTGTTATATAATATGCATGTCCACGTCTAGCAAGTTGCACCCTCTCAGTGTAGATGAACGATGCAATAACTTTGAATGTAACAGATTGTTCTCAATGTTACAGTTATGGATGACCATGAAGACAATGGTAATATGTCATCGGAGAGTGAAGCCTCATACACGGACTCTGGGATTCCTGCTTCTGCTGAGCCTATCACTCCTTCGCCAATGGATTTCGATACACGAATTTCAGATCAGGAAGATAGTTTCGATCATTTGGAGTTGAAACATCATGATAGCACAGCGTCTAAGGTAATCATGGTTGAACTGTAGCAGAAAGTAGGAACTGCATATAACACCCACACACTTATTGCGATCAGTCACTAACACTTGTCTACTACTACAGGGAGATGAGTCGCAACCAGAAGGCCTTTCTTTTGAGTCAAATGACGAAGAAAACTTGAAACAGTTACTTGAAAGGAAGACTGCTAAGAATGAAAAGGTTTGTTGCATTCCTTAAGGTCATAGAATACATTGTGATCAGAACAGTATCAGGATGCATGCATAACAGAAGCTATAAATTCTCAAAATAATCTTCCTTTGACCACGCACAGGAAATGGAAAGCAATTTTGCTTCAATGATTCCGAAAGACTTTGCAGAAAATCAATACCATTCCAACGAAGAGGACATTCTTACGAGGAGTGAAAGACTGGAAATGTCTCGAGACTCGAGTGCAGATGATGAAGGCCACATTTCTATCTCAGAAGGAGAGTCCTTAGAAGATGAGTTAAAGAGTTTGGATACGAACCCTCAAGCAAAGAGAGTCTCTAAATCTGAATCATTCTCCCATAACTCGGAATTTGACGTTGCAAAAATGCGGAGAAAGAAATTTGCGTCTGTATCCTCAAAAACACAAGACAGTAAACGAGGCAATTCATCTATTGATCTAAGAAGATCGTCGCACAATTCCAGTTCAGAGGAAGACATCAGAGTACCATTTACTCCGAAGGAAGATGATAACCTTAATCTTGCAAGATCCAATCGCCTCGGTGGTCATAACACTAGCAATAAAACCCAAGATTTTAGAGCAACCTCCATGCATAACCTAACCTCAGGGAGTGAACAGAAAATAAGGAAATCCGAAGCCTCCAGGGTATCAAACAGGGAGGATAAAACCTCTATCCAGAAAACTACTAGTCTTAGAGAGATTCCAAATGGAGACTCTTCCAGGAAGGATTCCGACGATATGATGCAATTATTTCGTAACCAACTAGAAGCTCAGTTCGAACAATGGAAATCCGAGTTTTTAAATCAACACGGGTTGAACTCAGAAACGAACGAGATGGATGCATCTGCTCCAGTTGGAAAGGTAACCTAATGTTTCTATTTAAGCTCCTCAGGAAATCACATTTCCTCAAAAGCAGCTTCCTTGTTAGTTTGCTACTTTTCCACATAGAGTTTCGTTCTTAGAAGTTCATCTTGTTACTCGAATGTTTCTTCTCAGCTTCTTCCGTTCATTCTACGAATTTGGGCTAATAACCAGAGGAGCTGAAAGAATGATCCTTACGCTTTTAGCGAAACATAATATTTCACTTTTCGTCTTCGGCTGAGCAGTAGTACAAATCCACATGTAGTTCATATTCTGTCCTATATTCGAAATGAGTAGGATGTGTACGTAAACGAATGTACAGGTTTAAAAGCATCCCTCTGGAGAACAATACAAGGTTTCCCATTCCAATCGTAGCTCATCAAAAATACATTAAACTCTGTACAAACAGCAGTAAATTCCTGAGGGGATTAGACAGGCTCAACCATTTCATCCATCGATATCCATAATTCATGCAGTTCATTGTGAGCACTCGACTTCACTCGCAGGTCGCAGCAACACACAAAATGCTGTGCCACACTACTAAAGTTTTAATTGTTGAATTCCATTAAATGCCCTAGTACCGCATACATTACTTATATTACCAACACTGCTGCTTCATTAGTTAGAAATGCTAGAAGGATCAAACACATAAATGCAGATACGCAGGAGAGTAGCATGTAAAGTCGGCAAAGCGGTGAAGGGAGTCTCACAATATTGATAACTAAAAGAGTTAAGCTGAGTCAGAGGTAATCAAGCTTCCGATATAGTTTATCTGTAAATAGCGATTGAAACTCAACTAGTCACCTTGTTCCACGTACCTTGCCTGCACTCATTTACTTTAGCTGATGAATTAGTGATAACAACCCTCGTTGTTGCATCAATATGTACAGGTGGTAGTTGCAGTGTGTGTTCTGCATCTGTCCCCACGTACTTACCATTATTGTTACCTCTCACATTTTTTTGATATTTTTCTCTCTCGAAAACTCTCTCGAGCTCTGTCGTGTCACTTACTTATCTAACTAATATATAACAGGATATTGATTCTCGATTTTATATCATCTGACATCTGACGCAAACTAATACTCGATTATTACTTACGTATGGAATTGCAGGGTGAGTCAAGTGATTCTGATATGGAACAAATGGAAGTTCGCGAAAGTTCGCCAGAGCCTCCTCCTACTTTGTCACAATCGGAGTCAGAAGGAGTAGGTGGTCCATTCATCGTAGAGGAGACCTTGAAGGAGTCCAAAGTTATAGTTGAGGAGACGCAAAGTCCCCCGTTGACTCGGGAAGAAGACGAAGCTGTGGAAGTTGTGGAATCCTCTGAAAGTGAAAGTGAAGATGAACCACCTCCTTTTCAACCTGCTAAAGCTCCAGTAGAGGTGCAAGCTGAGCCTACTCCTGAGGTTAATCCTTCCAAGGACATTAGCAAAGATAAGCCAGACACTGAAAGCTTACAGAGGTGCGTAGTCTTTAATTATTTTTTTATTTTGTTTAAGCATATGCATCATTTCATAAGCAACGTTGTATAAGGATGAATTTGTTTTTTCAGTGAGAAGAGTCCTGAAGTGGTTAGGAGAATGAAACCAGAGACGAAGCCACCACCTACTTACAGGTACACTGGTCCTCCCACAATAAACATGGGATCATGGACAGAGAGACCTCGCACTGTGGTTGCTGTCAAGACTGACGCTGACTACATCATGGGATTTGGCCAAGCTGATCCGAAATCTTCGTCAAGTGAGACTGTCAGGTCTTCTCAACTACTTAAAGTGCAGAGAACTCCGTCTTTCAGGACAAACGATTCGGTAGATAAATCACCAGGATCAGCAGCTTCCAACCAGAATTCCTCACCAGCTCTTCTTCAAGTTGTCTCAAATGTCACAGCAAATAACAAGGTGAATACATTACCCGTGACTAAACCTTCGAAAGGCATATCTGCAACCGTCAACGCGAGACCTGTTGTACAAGACAACGATGAAAGCAGCCAAGGGACGGTACGAAGTGTTCTGTCCTCATGGAAGGCGAGAATGCAGGAAAATGGAAATGAGAAGCGGACTGATTTAGGACCACCTCCAGAGATTGACATTTACGGTAGCGTGGGGACTCCAGACGACAAACCAACTCCTATTTCCACCGTTTCGATTAAAGTAGAAACTGTCAAGCGACCCGAAGCCACGGTAAAGGACAAGAAAGACATCAGCAACACTGTCGATGTACGAATTGTGGAAGGAGCAAAAATGGGTGAACGAACAAATTCCGTGAGCTCCCTCATTATAAAGTCCTATGAATCCAACGGGTCAGTAGTGGAAGACAAAAATGCTTTGAACAAGAAACTTGTGAAGAAAGAAGAATCCTTTAAGGAAATCAAGAAACCCGAGCCAGTTGTAGTAGTCGAAAAAATAACTGAGAAAGAAATTCCGGAAGTGAAATCAATGAGGCCGGTAAAACCCATGCTATTCCAAATGTCCTCTTTGGATTCCAGATCAGTAATGCGTACGAGATCTTTCAATAATCCGCCTGCAGAGGACACGGTAGACAAGGCTACTACAATTCAAGACAAGGCTGCTACAGTTCCAGTGCGTCCAAGCGACAGACCTCAAGAAGATTTCTTAGAGCCTTCAATCCAAGAAAAGAAAAAGTTCTTTCAAGGAATCAAACCAGTAGAAAGTCCTGGGAAAGAAACTCCCCTACCTGCAGTAAACATGAAGAACAGTATTGCTACGATTCAAAGAGTTTTTGAGAAGAGACAGAAGCAGGAATCAAGTCCAAGAAATAGTATTGTGATAGAAAAGACTTCGCCAATTGCAGCCTCAAATCCAATTAAACCCGTTGAGAGAACTGAACCTGCACCAAAACCTGCAGTACAAAGCAATCCTTCCACGACTACCTCAGCCCCTCGCAGTTTCCAGGGGATGTCTTCTGCAGAAATGGTCCAGCGTGTGTTGGGCAAGCCAAGTGGAGGAGGACTGAATTTGGAAGCTTTAAGACGGTCTCCTTCACCAATTTCATCGACAACTTCTACATTATCCCGAACTAGTTCATCTGGAAGAGGCACACCTTCTTCAGTATCTGCAGATTCACCTGAAAATACGATTAAAGTATCCACAAGTCCAGTCAAGAAAGCAGCTCCATCTCCGCCAAGCAACATTTCCAATGTGGGAAACAAAGCAATAATCATTGTGAACGGGGGCGATGACAATAAGTCTGCCAGTCACGACACGGGAATCGTGAGGACAGACAGCGTAAGGAATAACATTTTCGCCCAGAGAATAGCAGCCAGTCAATCAGGAACGAAGGAATCGAATTCAACGAAGGTAGTTCTTCGTGGCAACTCATCTGTGGGGAAATTAGCTCATCAGTTTACTGCGGAGCGGTCGATTGTTTTTGACCAGAAAGTAAATTCTGCAGATCAACCTAAGAAGTCTGCCAGCCAAACTGAGGTGAAGGTAGAGATCACCAAATCGGTACCTGTGAAGAAACCTACTACATTAAATGTGAATGGAGCTGGTGCTCCTCCACCTCCACCTCCCCCAGGCTTAATGGAAAAGACTTCTATCTCCAAGACGAAATCAGCTTCTTCGCTTAACACGTCTCAAGGAAGCAATGTCTCCACCCCCACTAGTCCTTCTTCCCCAGATCCTCGATCAGAGATTTTCAGCCTCATCAAAAGTTCCAATGGAAACTTCGGCTTAAAAAAGGTATCAAATTTTACCTTCACCATTTAGATCAGTTCGTTGATCATTGAATTGGCTTATGTATTTCAAAGTTCTGACCATTAAATTATCTTTCCACAGACTGGCACATCTTTTCTTCTGAAGTAAATGACTTCATAAACGCTGCCGTGCCTTAAATTTTGTGCCAACGATATCAAAATCCGGAGACTCGGAGTGCCTTGTCCATAAAGGCAACTTCTGACAATTTGAACAATAATGTAACTAATAATTTTTAAGCTACTGAAGAAGCTGTACATCCTCAGATTTGTGTAATAATGTGGCTTGGCTTTCCACAAGACATTTCGTTTTCTGATTGGACATGTTACAGTTAAGTAGAGTTATGAAACGGTTATGAAACTTATTACCTTAATACAATTTAAGTAGTGATTTTGGTGTACTGAATAATCCATCGAAACGCTGTGAAAAGAAGCCTTCTTGATTTTTAAGTTCTATCTCATTAATCTTTGCCATTGTTATTAATAATATATTAGCCAGTGTAGTCAAACTTTCGTATACTTCAATGAAAACTGAATGCTCCGCAACGATTTCATCATAATCTATGATGATGATAATCCCCTTCCCGTTTGCAATAATGAAATACACACTATGTCATTATGCGTTACATGTATATAGTTTGTAGTCAGTGCTGTAGACAACTTATGTTAATCGATGAATGACTGGTTAGTTCGTTATAATCGCAATACATGCGTACATGAGAAAGTTTATAATGTGGTTATCAATAAAAATACGAAGCTAACGTAAACGATAATTCGAGATTCTTATATCACATCCCTGTACAAACGCTCTATGAAGTATTTCACTGTATTTATGAGTTTATTATTAGCTGCAAAAATTGTTTTGACTGTTGGAAGTAAATAAAAGGAAATAAAATTACAAGACTTATGACTTTGCGCAAAGTTTCATTTATTTCTATGGATAACCTCAAACGGAGATTTTGAAGAGTAGCTGAAAGTTACAGCTAGCGGCTAAATTGTTTTTACAGCTCAGCACTCTTTCCATAAAAATCTCAACACTGAATTTGGTACATTTTTTGTCACACCGAATTCGCAAATATGATGAAGTATCCTATGAATGTCGTTGCTAATTCTAAGCCGGAACCACCAAATGTTCTCCACGAGGATGTCGGAGGAAGCGGAGAAAGTTCTGCTGGAGCTAAAATCCTTCCGGAGGTTCAGGCACCTCATCATCCTCTCAATGAAACTGGATCCGGGGACCTGAGTCCGTTTGACACTACACCTGGAATACTTCCAACTATTGGATACTGGTATATACCCTTATTTAAGAAAAATACTAGCTTGATTCAAAATACTATCAAATCTCATATTTAAATTATTCTGCTAGGATCCTTCGAATCGTGTTTTACTTGGCTATTTTTGTGTCATTACTCGTCGGAGGAGTCTACTTAGCTAAGCTGACTGGTATATATGACGCTTGTGAGACAAACACTTATGTCACTACTCAATGTGAAGCTGAACCTTATGCAAATGGTAAAAGTTTGATTTCTACAATGGTACTGACATGTACTTGCTTCAACGTAATTACTTACATGTTAAATTGTTGTAGGCTTGTTGTACTATGTTAAATGCACTGAAGAATCTTTTTGCCTTCTTCCTGGATTTTGGTCTACCTCTTATAGTGCAGGTCAGAGTTCGCATGTAGTTTATGGAATGCATGAATCTCGGTTATATGTCCCGTCTCTCTATACTGAATTGTAAATTTATCCACCTTGCAGGTTGGAGCCTCAATAAACCAGACAGTGACAAATCGCCAAGTAAGGAGGACTTCGTTAGCATCGATGGTGGCAATGATGAGGAGACTGCAATCACTGAACTCGTTGAGTCTGCTTAACAACAACAATTGAAGTCACCGAAAGCTATTCCTCATTATCACTTTCGATTTTATGCTTTACATAAACTATTCAAAAATGAGTGACAGGAAATCTAAAAATTGGCAACTAATGAATATGGATCGGGAGAAATGAAAAGAAACTTACTGATTACGATATTATTTGGATATGGACTTGTGTAAAATTGTATGCAATAGTCTCTGTTGCGCAATAAAGTAATCTAATCCCAACTTGGGTGATCTAATAGAAATCGATGGTGAACACA
>JAQGAD010003009.1:0-11477 GCA_034696625.1 Isotomurus palustris
GGCAAAGATGTTGAAGCGCCCAACGATGTTGAGACAAACGACGATGAAGACATCGCAGTCGATGCTTCAAACTCTAAAGCTATAGTAAGGGTTTTACATTTCTACTAATCGTGCTATTAATTCATTGTGTATATGTGTGTGTATTATGTGACTAATTTACGCATGGGCTTCATTTCAGGACAAAGATGATGGAGTGTCCAACCATGTTGAGATAATTGAAGACGAAGGCATCGCAGCATCCAACACTCAAAAGACAACTGTAAGTATTCACATATCCATTAATCATTATATTAATTAATTGTGTGCATATGTGTATTTTGTGACTAAGTTACTTGTTTTCTGTTTCAATGCAGGATAAGATGGATAATATTATAAATGTGATTGAAGCTGTTGCATCAGGTTGTGTCGATATAGCTACAGTAAGTTAATTTATTAATTGATTTTTGTGTGTTTTACTTGTGTTATTAACGACTATATTTGAATTTTTTATTTCAGAAGGATCGAGGACGGAAGTCAAAGAAGTCTTATGGGACAAATATCGAAGAAATGAAAAAAAGGAAACAAATAAAAAGATAAAGTCTACTCGAGAGGGTTCCAAAAGGAAGGCTACATCCGAAGAGCGAGAGGAGTCTCCCGTGAGTGTGAAGAAAAGGAATCACTCCCTTCGACTCCCGTCGTCAGATGATGAGGACGAAGAATCGGTTCCTCTGAAGAACCAGAGTTGTTCGTCAGGAAGGATTCGATACAACTTTAGAGATGAGCCAAAGAAGACTGTGCAGTTTGAAATTGACCCAAAACCATCTCAGTCATCAAGAAGTAAACGTTCATCTCTGGTTAGTCAAATTTTTAGTCTCCATTACATAGTACATGTTGCATTGATCTGCTGTGCGTCGATAATATGTATTGCATTGATATCATTGCATTTAAAAGTTGTTACAATAGTAAGACAATCGTACTAGCTGTTTCTGGCTTATTTCTGTACTTCTTACGAAAATGTATACAAATGCTGGTCTGAAATTAGAATCACACCTCGTAACCACTATTTGGATTTTTATTCAGCGTTTTCAAAGATTTAAATTAATGCATCTAGATTCTAGACTATAATTAAATATCACTAGCGGATAAAACATAGATGTCGAAGCCTAACTTTTAAGATAGATTGGTATTGACTCGAAAGGTTATTTCATAATTTAGTGTGCATCTAGATCTCCATAAGATCTAGATCTAGAAGTTTGGATACATGGAGGATGATATTCAAAATTTATAGAAAGGAAAGGTAGGACGATAGTATATAGAAAAAATCCCATAACCACCATTGTCGAGTCTTCTAAAATATTCTTCGTTTAATATTTGATTTCAATGATTAATCTACAACTGGCATGCACAAGGGAAGGACAGATACTTAATAGGACTTAATACTTAATAAAGGTTTAGAACTGTGAAACGTAGAGCAAAACACAGTTTTATGTGTGCATGTGAAATAATAAGAAGTTTACAACTGACACAGGAGACTTGATCCGTCGGAGAAATCATATCCTGTTCCGTCTCTCCTTTAATATAAAAGACAAGCGCAACTCTCATTCACATCGCAACGAAATTGTAAACGACACGAGGATCTTTTCTTGTGGTTTCAAAAGTTAAGATTTTGTCTTGTGTCCTTTAGTATCTCGTAGATAATTTAATCATTTCAACTATTCGCATATAGAATATTAAATGCAAACACAGTCGAAGGTGAACACACTCTGTCTCGCTAAATGAATGTGACAAGGGTGGGAGAAATATTTCCGTATTACACATGCACATAAGAGCTAAATTAGACCAATCGCTTCAAAAGCCACTTAGACAGTAGTATTATGCAACAAGTATAAAAGTTTCTAAGGTAGCTTATTACTAATTACTGAGTTATAGCAAATGCAAATTAGGAAAATAAACGTGAGTAAGATAGGTTGGCTTGCTGTCCGACAGCGGACAGCGTACTTTTACATACTACTGACTAGGGCAATCAAACTAGCTTCTCTTAAATTGTTACCAATCAATTAAACGAGCTATTACAAGCTTGAAATTCATAAGCTTGATAGCTTTTGACCTTAACTATTAAATAAAGTAACAACTAGCCTTTGCTTAATCCTAATTACCAAGATATAGCTCGTTGTGTACTACATGAGCCATACTGGGTCGAAATGCAACATGAAATTATAGTTTGTCTCGAAATTGATATAAAACAATAAGATGACCAATTACAAATCTGAAATTCATAAGCTTGGTAGCTTTTGATGTAAACTATTAAATACAATAAGAATTACTACTTGCTTATTCCTAATTTCCGAGAAATAGCTCATTAAGAATTACCAAATACATACTGGGGCGAAGTGTTACACATAAACTATCCCCTGATAACAAATACTCACATTCTGTCTCGTGCGGCGATATTCGTCTTTAAGAAGATGAGAGTGACGTTGGTGAAGGCAACGTTACCACATAAAGAATTAACTCCACTTTCTCCACTCGGAAGAATATTCTCCATGCGTCCATCTTATCTTTGAAAGTTCACCATTCAATGAAATGTTTCGGGAAAAAATTGTACTTAAATATAATGAATGTAGATACTCACTGCGTAATTAGTAAATTAGTAGATTTTGCAGTAGACGAGTATTGTTTGAGATGGAAGTATTTTGTACTTTCACAATCCTCAGATGAACTTCATTTGTTTGTATGCGTGCAAAATTTCAAACTGTTTCAAAAATGCATTTAAATTCAGTAAAGACGTGCTAGGACATAAGTCACAGAATGACGGGTAATGAAGGCAGATGATAAAAATAATTTATTGCCAGAAGAGTAAATTAAATGGGACAAAATGAATTTTTAAGATAACGCTGATGGAATAAAAACAGCGAGACTGAAAGCGTAGCATGGTGTACTTGAAAATCAATTTTTATGGGATTGGAAGATTATTTTGTAAAATTATTTCAAGATATGGTGGGTCTGTGGGATAAAAGTCTTAATTACCAAGTCCATCTGGGTAGCAGTTGTAAATTGAAGTACTTCGTGTGTAGGATGCAGTTGAACGAACATATTTGACTCAATTTAAAAGCTGAGATGATGTTGGTGTATGTTTAATATGATTATAAAATGCTGAAGTTCCGTATTTGGGTGTTGTACATGCATTTGCAAAATAATTCCTTGACTCTGTCATTTCAGTGTTCGTGAAATCCTGTGTTAATGGTGGACACAGTGTTGTGACTGTTATGAGAAGTTTTAGTAGATGATGGTGTTTCGCCATTCCGTAATTGCTAAGTAGTCCTTCCAGTCCTTGTGAAAATTTTCATGCGGTGTGGCACATGTTGGAACAAATTTATAAGATGTTCAGTCCGTGTCAATAATAGAATGTAAAAAGTAAGTCGACAGTAAAACTTGTCTCCAGACTGAGCAACTAATCTATGGGTGAATTCACACTGTTCCATTAATATTGCACACTGAAATGCGCACATCTACAATAGACAGAAATA
This sequence comes from Isotomurus palustris, assembly GCA_034696625.1. NCBI lineage: Eukaryota > Metazoa > Arthropoda > Collembola > Entomobryomorpha > Isotomidae > Isotomurus > Isotomurus palustris. The sequence continues at coordinate 3,507 of JAQGAD010003009.1, forward strand.
TATGGTTATGCATAAAAGTCTCAAGTTACAAGGCGCTGCAGTGTATTACACATAATGCCAAAACTTTTGTGGGAGGAACTAAATATTATATTTCCAGGCACAAACTTTAACTCTGTGATAACTTTTCTTTAAAAAAAGTCATTCATGGCATGTTTGTCCCATAATAATGAGAAGAGAGGCCGTACAAAGCTATGCACATTGAACATTTTGTCTTCTACTCGTTATTCCACTAAAACGGTCGGTTAAGGTCTATTCATTTGTAATGTGATTATTAAAGAAATTTTGTGGTGATAATTCCGTCCCATACCTATGGGAGGTTGTCAGGAAGAATCCGCAAAACTCTAATAATCTTTCCTTCCACCACAACCAAATTGAATTCAATCAATTCCTGCATTGAGTCAAATAATCTTACAATAATTTAGTCAAAATCACCAAAATCCACTTATCACATATTCTCCCACTAAAGAGATAAAATGAATCTCAGGTGCTTCGTACTTCAAATGATGAAATGTTGTGTATTATTCTGCATACAATCCTTTCGTATTCATGATCCCTTTTAATCAAAGTTACATTCTTGTTGAAACTGGTGTTCATTTGGTGCAGCGCAACAAATTGGATAAAATTTAAAATACTATCAGCAAGGCTACAAACTACGAACGACAACTTTTGATGAGCTGCTTGGGCTGTCAACATTTGAATGTTTCTCCCATGGTAGTGTAAATATATTGATAAGCACATACCAAAACTTCACAATATTCGGTTAAGTTATGCGGCCAGTTGGGGCTGTCGAAAAGCATGTAATAATGTCATCCGTATGTGAAGTCAGTGTGTGACGTGTAAAAATTTGACTTCTAATGACATACATTATTACTCAGGTGGAAGAAGTGAATTGCAGTTTAGCGTTCTTTTTGGTTACGTGAACATTTCATTGAAGCTTCGATGGGAGAAGGAAAGATTTAAGCCACTGGTGACTTCGTTAGAGCTCAATATGAACGACACGTTCTGTCCATGAGATACGATCTCTTGTTGCGTAGGAGGTCAGTCAGTATCGACTACTGACTTCACCATAATATCCCAAGTGAATTTACAACAGAGAAGGAAACCGATGAACGATGATTTCCATTTCTAAAAGAACCAAAATTTTGCAACCTGATCCTTCCTTTCGTTTTGTCGTCTGAAAGCTTGACGATATGAATTCTGTAGGAAAGTAAGCACGATCTAAGCATTCATACGGATTATTATGAATGAATGAAAGCAATCTAGTTTATCGATTAGTTTCTCATAGAAAAGATATATTGATTCTTTAGATTCTATTCGATTTAAAATTCCAATCATTCTCATGTCTATTGAGAAGACTTGGAAAACACAAATTAAAAAAAGCACGAGCTTAACTTACACTCGGCTCCCTCTTAAATGTGTATTTATGTGGTTGCACGAGTTTATTGTATTTCGTGGTAGTAAATTAACAGATAACAAAAGTTATCACTGAGTTGCATTCATTGTTACGCGTACCTACACAATTTAGTCTAGTTAGTTTGTCAATGATCAAATCCAAATCCAAATGGGAGTCCATTGTAGTTTGCATTTTTGCACAGAGCATTCTAAAATTAGCCAGTCGTCGACTCACATTTCGTCTAGCTTTAAGTGACTCCATGAGAGTAGTCAATTCAAAGGTGAACTACCATTAGCAAATGCAAACTGAACAGACTGAACAAATATCTGTTGTTGTAGGAAGTGAAAAAAGTCATGAGAGAGCTGTCAAATAAGAATTGGGATAGTGACGCTGACGATAGTGGTGGCAGTAAATACATTGAAAGTTTTTACAATCATCCCATCTCTCTTCAGTCTTTTTTTTGTGTGATTTTTAATAGATGAGATTAAATGGAGAGTTGCTTACACACGCATTATTTTCCTTTGCTATCATTTAAAAAATAATACCTCTAACAATACAGAACTTCAAAGTGTCCAGAGTGTTCACGGCATGGAATAATTTGCATATTTGCTGAATTAATATTACGATAACAAAAGTTCACCTCGCCTACTCCCATTTATTAACTTTTCATGTTCGCTAATAAGTTCCTATCTTTATTATCAACCAGATTGTATTACAATTACATAATAGGAGGATATTTAAACAATAAATTCTTTTATCAACAATTAAGTATTTGTTTCAGAGGAATGTACATGACATTTATGAGTTAAGAATGAAATTTTTACGCATCTCACGAGTTATATTAGTCGTTGCAGGTAATTCAGACCAACTTTTTATCTCAAACTGTCACTGTCAAATGACTACAAGAGAGTTATTGATACTAAAGCAACGAATCTATGGAACTACAGAAGAAGAGATTTATTGTTAAACGATGTGAGATTTTAAAGTATGCATTTGTGGGATCGATTTGTTCCGTCCTACATCTTGAAAGCCAACGAAAATCCTTCAATATTTTGATTTTTAAGTTGAATAACGTTAAAGAAAGGAAATGCACAAGGTACGAGAAGACGACTACGCGAGTTCACAGAACGATAGAATAATTTATAATATTGACAAATTGTATTTCAAATTGATTTCAATTATTGTTACATTAGGCAAGTCGCAAAGTACCACGAATGCTCACAGATTGCCTGTGCCTGAGCAAACATGGCTAAGATCAACGAAGAATAAATGATTTGGTAAAAAATGGACAATTATGTGTGTTGATTTAGATTTTTAATGTGAAAGTTGGATTTTTAATGAGTCGGTTGGTTTTAAATGGAGGATACGCTTGCGACATGATTTCAGTGTTTGTAAAACAAAATTTTCACGTGCATTTCAATTTGGGTAACCACACGTTTCCGTATTTGAAGATGACTGCTTGTGGAAGTGTACTAGCTCGTGAGAAAGTCGGGACCATAATTCTATTCACAGTTAGTCAGTTTATAATAATGAGTTTTACGTAACTTCTCTCACGACTATAGGAATATAATTGAAGTAGTAAAACGTGTGTAATCAGACCTAAAATATGGGGAACAGGCCCGGAAGGTCGAGGATATGGACGTCGCGGACATGAACGTCTCGACAAGGACGTCTGGGACAAGAACATTTACGTTGGGTGGACATGAACGTCTAGAATGTGAACGTCTTGGACCGGAATGTCTGAGGGACATGAACGTCTTATTCTGAACGTCTCATGGGTCTCCAACCAAACACTTTAAAATCTTATAACCTGCTTTATAAACCGATGACAATGTACTAACAAATTATGCTAATGAATGGTTTAATTTTTTGGTAAAATCGCAATTTAAAACGAACACTAACTGTTGCTGTCTAAAAATATTTGAAAATGTAATCATTTGGTTGTGAAAGACGTTTGATTATCAGACGTACATGTCGTGAGACTTTCATGTCCTCCAGACGTGTGTGTCTCAAGACGTTCAAGTCCACCAGACGTTCACATCAAAGACGTTCATGCTCCAGACGTTTTTGTCGAGACGTTCGTGTTCGCGGCATCCATATCCTCGACCTTCTGGGCCTAGATCCAAAATATGCGTGTTGCAGTTATAATGTGACAATTGTATTGTACTCTAATAATTGGTGATCTTATCGATTATTGCGACACACCTTTATGTAGCCCACTAAACGATTCTCCATTCTTTTGTTTTTAACTGAAATCGAAACAATAAGTTAATAAAGTACACCGAAATTTCATTCCAATTATCATCATACTTAAAATTGGCGAATGATTATGGTGGTTTGGTTCTGATGTTGAGCCATAAATCATATTAATTCTCCAATAAGATAAAATTACCTCACAGGACCAACAGTGCAACTGTTGACTGTCGTGGTCGTTACAATCTAGAGCGATTATGCTTATCAGTGATTTCCTCCAAATTGGGTGTTTGGTTTTATGTGTGCTTTCACCCATTGTAAAATACAAGTACAGGTTTAGGGTGACAAAAGGTCACATCAGGGATGAATCGTTCCCTACATTTAAGTTTTGTGCTGTGAGGAAGTACGAAAAGCATATGGAGGAATGTAAAATATATGAAACTATGGTAGACTTAAGGAAGGAAGGAGAAATAGAGAAAAGTCTTCTGGGAATTTACCATTTCATCCTTTCATGGGTACTTTACTTTCAACTATTTAGTCTACACTTGGGAATTGTTGTCGTGTTGAATGCAGCAGTGTGACTGAAAGAGGCTCCATTCTCCGTTTGTGTGATTTTCAGTAGATGCGAACTACTGCATATACATATTACCACATGTACCTCCAAGATTAACTTCATTGTGTAATTAACTCATCTGTTTTCGTTCCACAGACGATAGACCTTCTTTCAAGCGACGATGAGGGAGTTGGGAAGATAAGCCCACGAAACCCCATAACCTCAAAGGCAGCTACAGGAGCTCCATCCACTAATGCACACTCATCCAACTCTGGAAACAGAAGCATAGTAAGTCATTACATTTATTTTTCTTATATTTCATACTCGTGATGATAATAATGACGATGATTTATTATTATTGCAGCTTGATAGAATCAAGGCTCTGATGAGGGCTAGAAGATTCAATCCCGATGGACCCATGCCTCCTGACTTAATGGACATCTGGAATCGGGTCGAACAAGCACGCTTCATACAAATGGCGAAGCAGGTAACGATGGAAAAGTTCGCGTACGAGGACAAGTTGGCTCGCATTGCAGCTGAATCTGCCATGAACTTGGTGAAGCTCAAGATTGCGGCATCCAAGAAAGCCAACAACGAATGGCTTATCGCACAAGAGGCTACGAATGCAGCAGTCGACGAAGCTACAGAGCTATTGGTGGAGATGGACCAACGGCAGAAAGCAGCTGCTGCAGCGAGACAGGCTGTACAAAACCGGCCAATGAACACTGCCTCCGCATGGCGACCACTGATCGCAGGTGATTGGCGTCGCAGGCACCCACTTGCAGCAGCTCTAGATGTAGCTCCTCAACTTCCACCTGCAGCCCCGGTAGTTGCATCAGCAGAAGGCGTCGCGCCACAACTTCCACCCGCATTTCCGGAAGTTGAAGCAGTAGAAGGTGTCGATCCACAACTTCCACCTGCAGCCCCGGTAGATGCAGCAGCAGAAGGCGTCGCGCCACAACTTCCACCTGCAGCACTGGTAGATGCACCAGCAGTCTGACGAGTTCTCATTAACATGTAAGCTAACGTGGAATTTTCAAGTTCATGGAAATGGGGTCTTGTGTGTCGCTGGGTGCGAGAGATTGGCGGAGAGGGACGCCCATACGTACAGGGATGCCCCGGATTTTAACCACTATGAGCCACTTACTAAGATGCGATCGATTAAAGGCCATCTCCGTTGTGAACGACACGTGAAGCGAAATCGGTAACTAGCTCGTCAATTTTCCATTATATCTCTGTATGATTCCGTAAAACTAATCGATGATTTACTTATTTGTTTAGTTTCTGTCGGGATAATTTCATCAGGGAGGGGCGACAGGGCCCACCACAAGCCTAGACTATGAGCAGGATACAGAAGTTTTTTGTTGCAAACCATGTAACTTTCTGGATGGACTTATTCTGGTACCAGCATAAAATGCGAATTCCAATTAGCACAATGTCAAATCATTTGTAAATTAGTTAGTTTTGGAAGTTCGTTGGCTTAATAAGAGTTGTAATGAAAGCGTGTTTTTTTATTAATATAATATCGTACAATTGTAATTGTATTGTTGTTGGTGATGTAAGGGTTAAAAAAATTTATGTAAAACGATAACAATACTTAAAGTCCATATAAATTAATTGTATCAATTTATTGGGTAAATAGTGGTTTAACAAGGATCGTAGAAGTATTAGTGCAGGCCCAATATGTTGATCGACCTTGTGAAGTACGTTTAAATGGAATTATAAGACATTGTATACCTCATGTGTGAATTTCAACTCCATATTAATTCCATTAATTTCAATTAATTAAATTAATGATTTTCTGTTAGGAGGATTCCACATAATTGTTTAATTAAATATAGTATAAATCATCGACTGTTATGAATATAAATTCAATTTTTATGTTGAAAGATTGAAACAAGGTGTTGGCAATAGTCAAAGTTGGATTGACTTCAATAGTTATTAGTTGTACTATTTGTAACGATCAAGTAATTTATAATTATTAACACTTTCGCTTGCAATTATAAAACAGTTCCAACGCATTGTTAGCCTCATTAAGTTACGAACCATAGCTCAACAAGTACTAATAATAAGTACATATAGTGTGTAGGAGCTATGAGAAAGCTTTGAGTCGCAATGATTTACTGGGTTATTTAATTTTAGTTCAAAAAATGTTAGAAATAAATATATATCCTGAAGATTTATATTGATTTGTCACAGGATTCGATAAAATTTCGTGTGTACAATTGATTGAATTTATATAATCACCAAGTAGAATTGTATTGCAGGATCACAAGTTTGTAATACTTAGGTTCAGTCATAATCGGTTCAGTCATAATTTAAAAATATCAATCACAGTCTTACTGATACAAGCTATATTCCAGAGATGCGGATGGTTAAATTGACTTGAAATGACTTGAGTGAAATCTGGAGTGTGTGCATTGTCTTGACTCTAGTATCATTTTGAAAGGTAATTGGAAAAGAAACGAGAGTATATTAATTTAGTACAAGAAACATCGGATTAAACAGCTTGTAAAACACAATAGAAGATTTAGTGTATGACGTAAAGACGCTGCTGGATTATTCACAAATTGGAATAAGTTATTATAGCAGTTTACTGCTCGTTTGAGAATTAATATAATTATTATAAATGTATCATTAGATTTTCATATAAGATTTCTTTAGAAATCTCCTGGATAACGGGCCCCAGTCAGTTACAGAATAAGAACTTGAATTATGCAAGCAAACTTATTAAGCCTGCACTGGGTCTCATTCTTTTTAAAGTACCTTATTAAAGATAGTCTTCCTATTCTCGTCATATCTAATAAATCAACAATCCTGAGAATTGATGACGGTGCAATTTGATGCTCATTATTCTCATGGCAGACTTGAATAAGATCACACATGAGTTTTGAAATACGAACTCTCCCGATATATGAGTAACTTTTTTTACGAATTCCTTCAACAGAGAGCTCTTTTAAATCTACAATATCCAGACAGATTTGAAAATAGAACTAAGCTCACTGTTCTGTTCAACTGTGCAACATAGCCATTGTATCTTTTATTGGTGCACTTCCACGGACAAGAAGGAATGTCTCTCTTGCTTATCAGGTGTTTCCAAAGGTCATATGGTCAAGTCAAAGATTCCACGCACCTTTTTCCCTCCCCGAGAACGTGAAGTAGATAACTAACCCTGTCGCCGCACGAAGAAGGATGAATTAAAGTGATCTGTTAGTTTCTTTAGTTTATTGCAAATGTGCATGTCGCACTTCACCCCAGTATGGTTTAGGTAATACTAATTTTCCAATTTCTCAGCAATTAGAAATAAGCATAGGCTAATTATTGTTTTATTCGATGCATGAGGTAATTCCCTAACATGCTTATCAATTTCAAACTTCTAATTGCTCATCTTCATAGATTTATTAATTAATTAAGTTAACTGATTTCATAGTGCCTAGTAGTATGTAAAGGTATGCTGTTTGCTGTCGGACAGCAGGTCCCCTAACCTACTAATGTTAATATTTCCTAACTTCAATTAGCTATATCTCCCTAATTAGTAATAAGCAAGCTCTGTAACTTTCTCAATAGTTAATATATATTATTGTTTAAATAGCTTTGGAAGTGATTAGTCTAATTAGCTCCCGTTTTAATAATAATTAATGATAAAGTTATTGCATATTTTCCATGTTAAAATTGAATTAATTCCTTCGTGTTCATTTGATTTCGCGCGTTTATGTTGTCGTATGTTAGTACGTAAGTTATTGTCAGTTAGATTTACTCTCTTGTGTGTGTGCAAGCTGTGTAGACGTGTGTATTTTTAACTCTTCAAAGTTTTAAATAAAAATATAGTTCC
>JAQGAD010003010.1:0-11475 GCA_034696625.1 Isotomurus palustris
AAGTCTAGTGTTTCACTGATAAGCTGGCGACAGTAGTCTAGACGCTAGACTAGCGTACGTATTGATGAAATAAATCTATCCGATGCTTTAGCTGTAGTATGCTTGTAGCTTCGTCTGAAATTGTTTCTTGTGCTTCTTCAGTTGTCAGTACTATCAGTGCAAAACATGCAATTTGATACTTTCTTAAATTGAAAGCATCACTTTAAGCATTGTAATCTGGGAAAAACAACGTTGAAAAAAGCAAAAAACTTTTCGTACACATAAACAGTGTACCAACGGATCGCAACTTTAGGATTGTATTATAATCTGAAGGTTTCTTGGTTCATATAGCTTAAAATCGTAATTTTGTGCCAAATGTGTGTGGCCACAAAGTAAGTACAAAAATGTTAGTTTTTAGCCGGTATATAAAGCAATTATGTCAAGACTGAGTTGAGCTGGTCCAACTTGTGCATGGAATTTAATCTCAACAGAACAAGATGATTTCATCCTGGCAAAATTGAATAAGAGCTGAAAGAAACGAAAGAATTTCCCACAGTCGTTTTGATTCAATTCGGTTTCTGGAAGGAATTCGATTTTTAGTTTCCTTATTGTCGCCAGTAAACTGCGCTTTAGTTTTCCGAGTCCATACATGACTATCTATCTATATACTGTCAACCGTAGTCTTTCAGAAATGATAATGAAGAGTAAATTGTTTTTCCAAGTGAGGGAAAGATCTCCTCTGAAGAAGCGAAGAAAGTTGGGACACAAGAGAAGATATTTCTGTGTAGAATAAACAAGAAAGAAATTGAATTGCTGGGTCAATTTATTTATGAAAAATTCTGCATTACTGGGCGATTTAGCTGAGTGGTTTGAGCCTGGAGATGCAGAGGAGTTTGTGAGTGAAGTACAGTCAGCTGCTGTAAGATTGAAGTAAGTTTAGTTGGTGTAAATTGTGACAGGAAATGGTAGTAAAAGGGACAGAAATTTGATTGAAGAAATGATGAAGAGAAATGCTAAGGGGTGACGGTAAAAGGGATAAACCTACTTAAGTCCATCATGTCGCATAACTGGAAGGGAGACGGATGGAAGTGGATGTTGGGAATTCTGGATGGAGAAAAGGAAGAGAGCTTCTTCCACATATAGTAGGTCGAGTCAAAAATTGAAAGAGGTTCCTTCTCGTAGGTTCCTGCCTTCTTTCCTTCTTCAACTGACTGACTGAGCGGTCGCAGCAGCTTTGCATGGACTGGATGACAAGCTTCCTTTCTACACTTTCTTCAAGAAGGACGTAAGCACTTCACCCTCCACTTGGAATCATCATCATCAGCATCCTTTTCCTCCGGTTCTCTGTGACACTTTGAGGGAAAGTGCGAACTTGTCTTCAGGGGATTCCATTGAAAAAGAATTTCAGTCGTCACCTCGGCGTCGCGTCTGTCTGTCTTCAATGCAAGTCAGACGTCTTTGAACTTATTTCATATTAATGCTCTTTTCAGTATTTCCAGAAACTGAGGAATATTGTGAGACTCAGATTTGTACGGATGATAATATTGCAAGCACCATTCAAGCACATCAATTATAACCCGGAAGCAAGGAATTAAACCGTCATGATTTGCTTTCTGAATAAATCTACGAGAATTTATATCCTTCAGTGTTCCTTCTAACCACTGGAAACGAATTAACGGATTGAATCGAAAACTGTTCCAGTGGTTCAAAATGCACCGTGAAACGAGTAATTTAATTGAGCATAACAGGATTTAGGATTTCCACTTTTCCACCGACAAGCATGTTGACTCTTAAAGATTGGTTGAGCCGAATGCAAGTGAAGTAAATCACGACAAAAAGTAGAGTAGCTTAAGTTTTATTCTCGAAGAGGCTTATGGGTATACTTGTAACGTTGTAACTTCTATCGAGGAAAGAATGACGATGATAGAGATTATGAAGTGGTTTCAGGAGTTTGTTGCTCATTCTAATTGGAAATGAGGCGAGTTGCGGATTCTGAGAGGAGGAACGGAACAACATGAGAGTGCGGTATTCACTTAATGGATGGTTGTGATGAAAAGCGCTCATGTTTTTAGCTGCTCCTAAAGCTATTTTTCAAACTTATGATGGGACGAATAGAGAACAAAGTTTATGTATCTCGCTGGCATCCACAGTAAAGTAGTCGTAGTGTGGTTATCTGGTGAAGCTCTGCGGACTTGTAACTCGAAAGAGCTTTAAGAGGACACATCATCATATCCTTCTTTAGTTGATCCGACTCTTCGTGTGTAGGTGCGTTTGATATAAATGGCCAAGCTATCAAGCTATATCTTCCTAATTATAGCCGTGCAGTAGAAGTGATACAGATTCATCCTTTCAAGTTTTATTAGAACAGTTGCTGTTTACTTCGTACATTTTCCTTCTGTTGCGGCTAAATCTTTTGGTTCACTCAATCCCAGTTTAATTTTAGATCACATCTTTCCATCCTTTGAGATCTGAGACAGACAACGTCCTCGCTCTTCTCTCTCTCTCTCTCTCTCTTCTTTAACTTTCCTTGCTTCATCATCATCATAATCTTCTTCATCCAAAAGCATATGTTCCTTTCTATCTATTCATCTGGTTATGACATACACACACACACACACTGTTCTCAGTTCTACAATTTATGCATACACAGTTCCAAACTACTCTTCTTGGCTCTCCTCCGTTCTTCTTCAAAGAAATTAAGGAGAAAAAGACAATTTTTATCAAATGCCAGATATCTGTTCAATCGCTGAAATTCTGAGTATGTAAGTAATTGGAATTCGCAGATAATTGTATCCACAGTCTCAGTAGTTGTGTGTGTGCATCTCTGCAGACTCTTCCTTCTCTGCAGACTTTCCCCGGAAGAAATGTTGAATGTGTGGGTGATGTAGAGGAAAGAAGCATTTTGTGAAACAATGTTTGAGAGGAGATGAAGCGTGTGTTGGAATGCGATGAAAGTGTTGGTTGCAGTATCAAGTATGTATTGGATGCGAAGCAAGAGGGTCTTCTGAATGTAAATTCTACTCGTGATGAGAACGAAAGGGTTCTCATTTGCATGACTACATCATCCACTTTCTCTCTTATTTCACTTACGACCCCAACCAACAACTCCACTTGTCGACTATGTCGACCTACCACAGCAGAAGCCTTCGTCCACCAAAAACCATCCACACACACACACACACACACAATACACATACTTCTTATACTCTCTCTCTACGAGCCATCATCATACAACGATTGCATAAACAGGTTTGATGCTAAAATGTGTGTGTGGAAGACTGGCAAGCGAGTGTGTGTGTTGTACTGTTGTGCAGTCGTGTAGTGTATGCTCTATTGTCAAATACACCTGCGGGACTTTCCCTTTATTACAAGTCCCATTCTAATCTCATCTCATTCAGTCCTCTCTCCTCTCTTTCTCCTCCAAAGAGGAAGAATCTTTCAAACAAAAATGAGTTTTGACAATGCTCCTCACTGGATGGAGCAGAGTTTATATAAAATACATTAGAACCACTGTGACTACGAAAGTTGGATTTTAAAACCACAAACAAAAGACAGAGTACGTGAAACCATTGGCTTTAAAATAAAGTTCGATTCGGGAGATTCTTCGACAACACAACATTGTCCTCTTGTTCTGCAGAAGTTGGTGTGCTCATTCCTAGAAGATAGATAAAGGGAATACATACCCAGAGAGAGAAAGAGAAGAACTGGAAACTGGATGAGCAGAATTAAATAAAAAGGACAGAGAGAGAGAGAGAGAGAGAGAGTAGCTGGAAGCCAGGAGGAGTGTAGTTGGAGTTGGATCTTCTTGGTTGATTTCATGATGATCTGATCTCTTGTCATTCTGCAACAACTTGGTTCTTCTTCTCCTTCTTCTTCTTTTGTGGAGACGGAAAGTTTTAGGTATTCTTGGAGCGTGCACTTTTTCAACTTCGTTAAACCTCCTAATGATATCTCTCTCCTAATTCTATTTGTCCCTGATGGTGACATATCTCTTACATTCATCTCCACACCACCAAAACCCAAAACCAACCTCGGGCTTGGATTACACATCATTTGAACAGATATACGATGAGGTCTTTGTGAGATCGATTTGAAATCTCAGTCGATATATAGATTACTGTGAAGCATTGATGCATCGTATCGCACACAATAACCATTACACGGATGGCTTAGCCCAGATAAAGATTAACGTACACGGGTATCGGAGGATCCACGACGATTTCTTCGCAGGCATTTTAATTCTCTGACTTTCTCTCGTCATCATCATCATCATCATCTGTTGTTCCAAGTCTTTTGAATATAATACGAACCTTCCAATAATTGTTTCTTAGAAAGACTCGCTCTCACAGAAAACGGATGTAGTCAACCTACAAAGGTGGTTTTGTTTAATTCGTGATTCAGCAGTGGGAGTTGTTCCAGTGGTAGCGTTGCGTTGGTGTGTGTTGTTGTCTCCCTGAATCTGTTAATGGTGAATAAACAACATGGGATGGGAGTGGTCGACTGAATTAGTCATCAGTAGGTGGAACAGAAGCAAGCAGGCTTCTCTCTCCCATTGTTTCATCCATCACATCGCAGAGTCTTCTGCTTTCTCCGTGTGTAGGATTGGTGCGGTGGGTGTTAATGTAAATAGTACGACATCATGAACATGAAGACAAAGCACACGAGGTAAAAGCTAACGGTTGGGTTGACGGTGGGAGAAAGACAAGAAGATGACAAGGAAGAGTTTACACATAGTGAATGAATGATACAGACCACAGTCACAGTGCTCATGGTTTGGAGTTTTGGAGTATCCTGTGTAGGAAGACTGGAAGACACTTAAACTACAAAGTAGGGGACGAGTGTCTTCAAGTTCTGTCCGAATTTCTGAGAGATGAGAAAGAGACCCATTTTCACACCCACTTTGTTTTCATGGTGGAAAAGAAGCTGATCATACGAACGGAGGAGGTTGCGGAGACTTGAAGAAATGTGGAGATTCTTGGAGTGACCTCAGAAGAAGACTTCATCCTTTGAATGTGAGATGCAATCAAGGAGCCGAAGAGATTCGTATTGTTCTGCTCCTGTTCTGCTCCTGAGGAGGAAACTCATTTGTTTGTGTGTCAAAGGAGTACTTGAGAGTGTAATACTGACTTATTGGTTTATCGGGCTCTCCTGCTCCTCATGGACTCCTGGCCTAGTTCCTCTTTCGGATGGAGTGTGAAGATTAAAGGATTTAATGGCAGTCAGAGCAATCTGTAAATCATCATTAACGTATAATTTGGAAATTGTTTCGCTCGGGCATCTCTCTCTCTCTCTCTATCTCTCTGCTTGTAAAGAGATTGTTGAGTGTAGAGCAATAATTTAGAAAGCTTAACATCAGAAATGATCTTTGCTTGCACAGCAGGGTGTCGTCTTAACTAGAGTCTAGTCTAGTCTGTGAGTCTTAGAAATTAGTCTAGGTTCAAGCAGCAGCAGCAGCGGTTAGTTAGAGTGAGTTTCTGTTTCTTCTCATGTTCTACAATCTGAAGATGGTTTTTGGTTTCATTCAGTCGTAAGAATAAGGCGGCCACATGAAGTAAGGAGGAGTTGATGGCATGTCTTAAAGTACTTTTTCATTCTTAAGAAGAGAACAGAAGGATCATGACTCTCGTGGGAATTTATCGGTCGTTTAACACTCCCGTTTAATACAATCGAATGGCTCATCTAAATTGAGTAAGGATTCTCGTTCAACCAATTTATCTTAAATGTCTTCATTCTCTTAAACCTCGAGTCTAGTCGAAAGTTGTTTAATCCTCTTTTTCCACCACTTGCTCACTCTTAAACACACTCTCCATCTTCCTCCTAACACACTAATAATGTCAGTCCCATCAATACAGACGGAAAGCCAATGTGTATGTCAAAAGTAATAGCAAGCAGAAGAAGAAGAGGGGTAATGTGCATTAAGTAAGGTTAGGGTCTCGTTTCCGCTTTCCAACTCAATCGAATAGCATTCGTGCAAAGGTATTATTACTACGTACACATCTCTCCGTTTGAAGGATCAGATTACACTTTCCCTTACACTCCACTTGTAGTTGTAGTAAAAGAGTTAACTTATTACAAGTTAAAGCTTCTTAAAGTTTGAAGCTTAGTGCGATGCTAAAGTATTTATTTAAACCAAGTCACTTTTACTTTTTACTATCTTCACGTTGTTTAATAAGAAATGCAAAGCTTAGAATAAAATATCATGCTTGTGATTTTTTAAACTACTATTTCTGAACAAACTGCGCAATTTATTGGTAAGCACAGAGAATTATTAGACGTAACAGACCACTTTTGTAGTTTTGGTAGTTATATGAATTTTGTAATGCTGGGGAGCTTTTTAAGTAAGAAAGAGAGAGAGAGAGAGAGAGGTAAATGGAGTATAAAAGGTGTACAGTGCACACATGCTGTAACGGACAGGTATGTGATGTAATTCTCATGGGTAGCATAATAAACAACCTTCTGGGAATCACTCCCCTTTTATCTCCTGTTCAAAAGTGGAAGTTGGTATACGTAAATAGTTATCTTGAGAGTAGAAAGAAGAGCTACGTGAAACGTAAGTGTGTGTTTCAAACAGAAATATGGCCTCTGTAAAACAACCTATTCCACTGAGTTTTCTCCTCATGTCTGTGCAGCCGTCTTCTTCTGTTTCTGGTCTGAACTGATCAGTGTGATCGTCTTATATGCCTTCTTCCATATTATTGCATCTCTACCTGCATCTACGGAGTTTATTACTGCACTCAAACTAAATACGCGTTCTTATATATACATTGCCTGTTACGACTTACGACAATCTGAGGAATGAGGATGGATAGTTGTATCGGTGAATTGCTTCAGACAGGAAGAAGTTGGTCATTAGGGCATTAAATATAGAATATAGAAAGTCAGTAAAGCAGAAAGTGAGAGAGATCCTTGTGCAATTTCCTTGCTCTTAAAAACCTGGTTTCATATTTCATTCTGCCAAGTCGGAGTTTGAGTGATGGTTGGAAAAGAAAGGAAGGGAGTCTTTGAAGTAGAGAAAGTACGAATTATGTTGTGGCTCGGGAATACAACCGACAGAGATGACTACGCTATTACTGACTGTGAAAACTACTCTCTGGAGATGTAAGACAAACCATATCATCATACGAGTTGTTTGTGTACCAAAGAAAATTGTTTTAGTTGGCTTTCTCTCCTTTGACAGTTCGATGAGTGGAGCGAGCATAACATGTGTAAGTGTATACAGGATTCTACAGCTGTGCTGTGTAGCATTTTGTGCGTATTAGAAGGAAGGGAAATGTACAAAATGTACATAAAGACAAGTGAGATCTCGTGTAGTTAATTTTCTTTCCAACAGCCAAGCACAACACTCACTCACTATTTTCAATTTTGAAAGAGACAGACTCACTCATCCCAATCCGAACTCTCGCGTATATTTGCAATTAAGACTGCCACGGAGAATCATTCATCAATTTTGTTTTATTAGGGATTTGAATGAAGGACGTGAGGAACTATGTACGCATTCATATATTTTGAGTGTGCAGAATCATCATCCTCATAGAACAAGTTCACTTGATTAATCCTCTGAATCCTCTTAGAATAATAGTTCATGTTTACACGTGTGATATGGTTTAGCATGACTTAGGGAACATTAATTTTCGTGGTTTTCGCGAATAAAGGGAATTATTTAGTGCGGATCGGGACAAACAATGAGTTTACGTTCGCTCTCGTGATGTGGTATTCAGAGAAATGTGGTTGTGCACTAATGAACTCAAATCAAAGCACCTTACCAATATGCTCTTAGGTACACAGTACACATCCATATTTCATATTTATATTTAAAGAGGACGAATTATATTCATTTCACTAATATTCCACTCTTACTGTTGGGAGTGAGGATGGAATTATTTTTAGGTAGAGCGTACGGAACAGACATTTTATTAGCACATTACAATGTGAACATTTGACAGTGCAATAAACTTCGCTAATTCGGGGTTGAATCGTATGATACTTGCAAAACCTGTAGTTACACTTAACAGGCATTTTACAGTTGGACTAGCATTACTCTCTACTAGCATTAAAATTACGGGATGATTAATTTTTAATTCAGATTGTTTATGAACTATTCTTGGTTGACATTTTGGCTTTCGGTATTCTTATCAATGTATTCTTTTTGCTGAGCCCTTTGAATATTTAGGTAATTAAGTATCACACACGGCACATATTTTTAAATTGGGGGTAAGTAAGTCACTTAAGTAAGCAAGTAGTCAGAATAAACTTTGATGGACGTGTCAGGTGTAGTAGCAGCACCACGGAAGCACTGTAGCGTTCAATATTAGAAAGAATCAAAAATGTTTTTCGTATGTGCTTTACGAGTCTGAGTGTTTTCTTTGACACTTCAACTTCAACTTCTCTCTAATTAAAAGGCTAATAAAGAATTCCATCTCATCATCTCACATTTGTGAGCTTTCATTTCACGATATTATAGTAACGTTTACTTACACACAGACCTTTGAAAACTTACGCGTTTCACATTACAAATTAAAAGGTAATTCATCAAAGCATTTTCATTTCCAATTGAAACTCTTTCCAGCAGTTTGTGAAAATATGAATATCGCTTTAATCCCTTTACTTACTGTTTAACTACCTTTGAACCCTTCAAGTTATATCATCCTAATCTCTAATCAAGACTTTAATCAAGTACTGATAACACTCATAACTTTCAATCTCTTAGATTTAAAAACATCAATCATCAGCTCAAAATCAATTTTCAACGAGTATTTAATTCTGTGAGGCTGTCAGCAAATCTACATAAAAATTGCAAGATCATTTTGCTTTCTTTATGATCTCCTTGGGATGTGAAGGGCTGCTTTTAGGTTGATATAAACCACAATCTCCCCTTAAAACTAAGTACCAAGTTGGTTGAGACATTTACAATTTTATTTGAAAAAGTTTGTGCATTACAGTAGAAGTTTTTATGACATATGGGAGGTTATACCAGTAAAGGATTAAGCACAAGTGAGCAGTCTCGTATTAATTCCATATAGAGCTCAGCTTTAACTTTCCTTTAGTGTATTTTTGCTCATTTGAAAGAGAAAGCGGAAGTGAGAAGTGTTACTTTTGAAGTTGCTCTCTCACGAAAGTATTACTTTTACTTTTAATGTTTTATTCACACTTGGTTCTTCACATGCGATCTGATTCTCCAAGTTTCTCATCCTTTGTCACATTCCCTAACTCAATTGACTAACGAGTGAAATCACTGCATATATATTCCATAGAAGTAACTTATTCTTCTTTCATAACTACTGCTGCTCCAACGTTTCACGAAAGCTAGGAGGAGGCTAGGACTAATTCTAAAGAAGAAAGTTTCCATAAAATAAGAAGTGAAGAATGGAACATACAGTATGTTTCCGAAAGAAGGGGAAGTGTGAGAAAAAGTCAAATAATGGATATGGTGGATTTAGTAGATCCTCATAGAACATTTACGTTTGCATAAAGAAGTACTTTAACCCAAAAGGTAGTAATGCTCGATGTATTTTAAAGGAGAGAAAGTAAACATTTTTACACAATTGACTTTCCCTCGGCTTCTGCAAACAAAGGGAAAGGAGCAGTAGGAGAAAGTCCACTAAACTTTCTTCTGGGATAACGAGGCCCAGATCTGCATCACTTCCTCCGTCTTTCCTCTGCCACTAAAATTCCTCTCTCTCTCTCTCTCCAGAGAAAAAGTTGTTGAATTCAGATACTCCGAACTCCTTAATGAGTTCTGTATTGTTGTAATAGATATTGTCTCTGATTTGAACAGATACTTTCGATCCTTATCCTATAAGCTGTGTTTTATTATGCTTCCATCACATGTTCTTCCATCACAGCCTCTTCTACCAGCATCAGCAGCAACAGCAGCAGCAGCAGAAGCAGTTTCCAGGAGTCCATTAGTCAAGAGTTCGTTTTTGGTACAATAAAGCTCGGCTATTCAGAGAATGTCATTTGTATCCTTTCGAGATACACATCTCAACCTCAACTCTGACTCTTTCAAACTCTAAATGGGTCTTTCACATCCAACACACCTGGAATTTCTCTCACACACCTCTTGCCCAAGCCTTTGCGTACACACCTGCAAGTGCAAAGCCTCAATCCCCTCCGTAAACCAATATTTCGTTCCATACTTTCACTTATGTACAGGAACTGTGTATACATATTTCCATCACAATACGTCCGTAACCGAAGAGAAATGAGAGAGAAAAGTAGAGAATTTCCTAAAATGAAATGGAGCCTTTTTTAGAGCTTTTCACACATTGCGTAAAATATCAGTAGAAACCAAGTAAGTTCCACTTTCTCCACAGAATTAAACCAGAGAATCCGATTTGTAAATAATTACGGAGGGGACTGTGGCTGTGAATTATGAATGACTCGGGTTATTATTCAGTGTTGACTATAGTCTGGGTTGTTGTGTGCTTTCTGATTTTGAATTCATCCTTAGTTAACGCGTTTATGATTTTACAGAAAAGGTGCTGAGTTGTAATTTGACCAAAGTAAACATTTCAAAAGGACAGTCTCGACAGTCGACACACATTGTTATATTTAAGCAAATACATTAGGCAGATTGGTTACGTCTACAGTCTGTCTGCACACATATTATTATATTCCCAGTTGGACGTAAGTAATTTCCATGTACAGCCATGTACAGAGTATATGCACAAGAGTAAATAAAGCTTCAAAATAAATGGAAATTGAATTACGAGTCTCAGTGCCGCAGCGAAGTAAAAGTAAGCCATGCATACATTAGACTTCCATTGGCCATTAGAGAAGCAAACGTCCTTCTACTTTCAATGTGGATTGCAGCTGATAAACTGAAAATAAGCACAGGGGAATTCGCATTTGTAGGTGAAAGCAGGAGCGATGCATTCCGTTGACACTGACGTCCTTCCACTGCCAACTATACCAACGACTATGGTCTTCAAATAAAGTCAGGTTTAGTAGAAATAGTAAAGCAGAGGAGTGCAGCTGAGCTACTCGTTTAATATGACTTACAGGAAGACTATCACAACTTTCCCCACAGGATGAACTTTGATGCACATACACACACACACGTTTGCAAATGTACTACACGGGTCTGGTCAGAGTTCTTTAGGAGGTAGAGTTTTAGGTCAGACTTTTATGGGCCATGAGTTTTCATACTGTCTGATTGTGGTGGATGTGGATGGGTTGATAGGTTGGCCTTTCACAAGACCTTCAGGAACTCAGCTCTACTGGTGATGGTGCATTCAGTGGTCCCGATTGAGTACACCATTCGCTACTTCATTTCCATATCCATCCGGAAAGAGTTCCACTTGGGTGCGGACGAACTTACCGAGTAAAAATATTATGTGAGGTGGAATGGACAATGGTGAAGCTGATTGAATGATTGAATAAAGAGGAAGGGTACAAAAAGTGAATTCTTGATCAAACCGTATCTGAATTTCGGATGATAAAAGTCAAAGTTAGTGAGATTTGGTTGGGAAAATCCTTGTGTATTTGCCATGGGCC
>JAQGAD010003011.1:0-11474 GCA_034696625.1 Isotomurus palustris
CCTCCTATCAAGTGTCATGTCATCATCATCATTTTCATTCATAAAATCGCCACATTGCAAAAAATCACTCTGCATCTTCCTCACGTACATCCCTACCTACCTAAAAGACCACCACTCTTAACTAACACAAGAATCCTAAACGCTATTAAACATCTCTACGAACCATAAGGGAAGAGTCAAAACTTAAAAGTGCTTGAAAGATTTATTTTTTTCTACTTCTTCGTCTTCATTTTCCCAAATGCGGTTATCCATATAATTATAGACAAGCCCATAACCCACCTGGGATTTTGTAGGCACAACTCACACAACGAGTGTGTATGTATATATACGTGTGTGTGTGTGTGTGTGAGTAAAGACCACATTCATTTCATACTTTTGTTCTTTAGTTAGTCCACCTCAAAAAACCTGCACACCTGCATCATGTAAATAATAGAGACAGGTGTGTTGTATGCATCCTCATCTCATCCTACACCACCACCACCACACAGTTTTATTCCACTCAAGTCAAAAGGTAAGGCACGCTGAAGAATTTTTATGTAAAATTCTTCACAAAAATGTGGACTGACTTGACTCCTTCTTGGCTAATATGAAACATGAGATTCTTCTTCTTTTCTCTATTTAATCATAATGTTGGGGTTGACAGTGACAATGACACAATGCCAAGATTCACTTCTATATTCTATACTACGTAGACCGTCTCACTCATAATTATCATCAGCTTCATAACATTATCTTCCATGTCCATCTCCAATTTTAATCCATCCAAGTCACTAAACAAGACAGACTGTCTTCTTATGTCTTTTACAAAAAATATCAAATCTTGGAACCTCAAAAACTAAAACTTAATCCACAACGACACAACAGCAGGAGCAATAATATTTATGGAGGAAAAAGTGAATGAAGCTTGAAATAGAAAAGCTCAGCTTTCCTTCCAGGAGCTGAGCTCTACTAACCACCACTTTTTACAAAATACCAGACAAAGTGGCTATTCCTTGTTAAAGAATTCCTCAAACACAATGCGTACGTGACAATACCAAAAAATCCTAAGAGCAACCGTGTTTTTTAATTCCAAAAAACCGTCATCATAAAAAACGGCTGTAATTTCTGCTCCATTCTCTCTTTTCACTCTGTAATAAAACAATATTTCTCCCGACAAAGTTGTATTTTACGCATGTAACCTCAACGCAGATAAAGTTTCAATATTATTTCCATTTACTTCTTTACCACCCACAAGACCCAATGCGTAAACGCATTTCTAATATGGATTTATAAGATGTGTAAGAGTAAAAAAGGCAAATTGGATTTTAAGGGATATAGGTATCCGAGGTTGGCTTCTCAGAATTGTCGGTAAAGTAAAAACACCACTACTCACTCACAGTTCATCTACAAGTACTTAGTAGACTTAGTTTGTATTAACTTAATATACTGCTAAGTAATGTTAATGTTAAACGCACAGTCCATCGTGTGTACCGCTACTTTTCCCTTAAATTCTGTTTTGTACAATGAAACACACAGGGTATGTATCAACCATGTCTTCTTCGTGTTCGAATAAAACTAGAAAGTTAATATTTTTCCTTGTGAGAGTATCATTATCCTCTATATATTTATATCCTATTGAGCTAATATGATTGCACAAAGGTGAATCAAAACGATGCTTTATGCCCTCCTGACTGAATTATAAATGCAAGTGGATGTTATTTTAATGGAGAGACATGAAGAAAAAAGTAAGTAGACGGCATAAACTCTCCTCCTCGTGCTCCAGAGTCAAAAGAAGCCTTTGTAGTTTGGAGATTCACTTGTGTAATCCCATCATCATATCATTAGTCCGTATCAAATCGCTCCTCTCTACTAAAAAGCACTAATGGTGCACTGATACTGATGCGTGTACATAAATTGAATTTCCTCTCTCCCCTGCCGGCTCTTTCCAAAGACCTTTACTAATAATGTTGTGATAATGTTGGTAAATTACATCATAAAAATCCTATCTTTCACCAAGTCATAAATTCCTCTAGATTGTAAATCCACTGAGGAAAGAATAGACATCACTTTTCAAAGGAGAATAAAAAACTGTGTACAGCCTACATTATAAATATAAAATCATCCAACACCTTTCTCTGACTTTCATTCACTTCCACATATAAAACCCACGTCATAGTAAAATCACCCAGATTTCTTACGAAAATTATTCACCCGTATAAATTGATCCTTTTATAGCTAAAATCTAAAGTATTATTATAAAATGCAAACCTGAGTAATCAAAAATCAACCGATTACGATGAACAAGACCCAATGATAGTGAATAAAATGAATCATCTCATCTCATGTTACAAGAAATCTCACCACGCATCTTTACACTTTTGAGTAGTCTCCTCAATTTTGAGTAAGATAAAAAAATCCTTTGAAGACTGACCGTGTGAAACTGTGTGTGGCTTATTCGATTACACATTCATATTCCATAATTATCATAACTTTTGCTTTTTAAGTCTGAATGAAATGATTTGATAGGTTGTAAGTTGGAGGCTCCACTTAATGAATGCACGAGAGGTAAAGTAAATGACAGGACAAAGCAGAGAGTATCTCGTAATTAGTGGTTTGTCAATTTTGCCGACGCTTCTTGCTTGAGGTAAGAAAACCTCATACACGAGAAGGAGACTATTGGCAATTGGCAAATTATTACTAAGCTGCATAAGAGAAGGCATAAGAAGGAGTGGTTGGGGAGTCTGGACATGATTAAAAGTAGACGACGGGTCACGTCTTCTTGCAAGAGAGAAGCTGCCAGTTTGCCAGTACCACAAACTACTACACACGAAATATCTTTGCGTAAGTAAATTGCAGGAGAAGTCAAGAAGACTTCGAGGAGATTTGGGGAGACAGGCAAGAGGTAATTACAGTGGAATATCGGTGAACACACACTTACTCATTATTGGGTTGAATGACGGCCGACACCGCACCCACTTCCGTCCCTTTTTCGGCAGAAGAGGAGACCGACGACGACGACGTCGACGATGAAGACTTGGATGTCTTTGATGATGAACGTGAATTTCCCAAAGATTGAGGTGACTCATCAAGAATCTCCCTTTTCACCCGTAAATTATGCCCATGATGAATTTCATCGTGAGACACAATCTTGCCTTCTTTCGTCAACCCAAGGATTTCAATGAGGAGCCCGTGGTTAACTCTCTTCTTTTTTGGACTTGTCTCTTCCTCTTGAGAATGTTCTTGAATCCACCGATTCACCGCTGGAAAGACATCAAATGTCAACCAAAATGATGAAGTTCCGTTTCTTCTCTTAGACAAATCCACAGACTTTGAGTCTATTGGGTAGGAGATTGGGGTCTTTAGGTGGAACTCCTTAGGCTTTTTTGAATGAGATGGAGTGACAGGTTTGATTATGTCGTGTAGAAGGATTTTCACCGATTTTAAGTCTGAGACGAACAACGGACTCTCTGGATTTACGTCCAGTTCAAAGGGAACTCGAAGCTCTGCCCCTGTCACTATTTCTGACACGGGGATCGAGTGGAGATTGAATTTTAAATGAAGATTTGAGGTAGGAAGTGATACACCTGCAATTATAAAAGCCTTCCGTGAGGTCACAGTTTTGTCATCCATCCAATTTTAACCTTGTACGCTTTTGCTAATACTTAATACTACTATAATGGTAATATAACAGAATGCAGTCTGACTATCAACATAGTATACTTATTTGCATATTTGAGGATATGTAACTTACCGGGTTCGAGATAAAATGTACGAACTGTATTTGCAGTTTTAGTGAGTCTTCCAGGTAAATTCAAATTGGAAGTTGGGAGCTCATTCCCTGTTTGCTTAGCATACAGCTCCAACAGGTACTTTGGAATTTGCATCTCTTTTGCATTTTTCTTCGCTGGTCTTTTCTGCATCCCAAATAATCTCAGGAACTGTGACTCCAGTCTTTGAAGCACTTGTGGCTCTACAGTTCTTGTCACTGGAACAGATTCCTCTTCTTCTTCTTCTTCTGATTCTTCTTCAGCGTTATTTTCTGTGCTTCTTGAGTCTGCTTGAAGATGACTTAGATTAGGAGAATCTATAGAATTTAAGATGCACTCAGTTAGTGTGTGACTAATCCAACAACATCATGAAACATTTGGGGCTTTATGCGATTTTCAATTTGAAAACAATTTTTGAGTGTTTTTACCTGAAATGCTGTTATCATTACTACTAATAAATTGCTCCCATGCTGTGTCGAAAGAAGCACTGGTATCACTTGATCTTAAGCTATTACTAACACTACTACTACTTAAGAAACCAGGCACGTGAACTTTGTCATGCTCATTAAATTGTACAGCACCTACGAAGGGTATTAACCTAAAATTTCTATTATAGCTAATTCCATCCAAGTCTCTAAGTGTTCTATAATCACTATTAGAGTGATAATTATTGAGTGAATTATGTCTGAGGGAGTATGGAAGGAACACGGTGATGTCACTCATGTCAAGTGACACCAAAAAGGTTAGAATAACTGAGAAGAACCTCTTTCCATCCATTTTCATAAGAACGTTATGTGTTAGCAGCTTCATTGTTACTTTGTTTCTATAAACTCTGCACTTTTTCACTCAGGATTTTTAAGGCGTAATTAAATGCACTTTATGTCTTGGAACTGGAAAATTTATTTTCAGATACGCAACACGTATGTGTCAGTGTATATATTATTTTGTTTGTGTTTTAAACGAACTTGTATTAGTATTGTATTATAGTTCCACACACAAGAATGACTTTTAAGGCTTGGTTTCCTTCCTTGTCAATGTTTAAACGGTCCTAATTGACTTGCTAATTAGGATATACCTCTTTCATATACACATAAAATAACTTCCTTCCTCATCACTCTTCTTTAGAGTAGAAGTCCAACCCGGAATAATGATTGTCGTGGTGGCTGCTGTTGCTTGGTTGATGGGCAATGTAAGTGTACGATTTCTCGGGTCTCATAAACTTCCATGCATTCCGTCAAGTTTCCAAAACTCATTTCACAACTACAGACTTGTTCTAATAACTTATTCCTTTCAAACTTGCTCATGATTCAGTTTCAAGCTTTTTGTATTCACAGGAGGACTCATGAAGAAGCGACAATCCTACTGGAAGTAATTTCCGCACGGAAATTCAGTCGTCTTCTTCCAAGATTAATATCTTAGGAACGCGTCTTGTATATCAACTAAACCAGCGTATTTTCAACACACTGGAGTGTATGAAGTTTGTGTAATTTTGTGTGTATAGTATACTCACTAAGATGGTGATTATGATATGGTACGTGTACACACACACACTTGGCGATTATAATTGGTGATGATGACGATCACAAGTATCTTTTTTGGGGGAAACAGGACAACAGGTAAGATTGGATGTCCTTCAAACGGATGTTCGTCTTCAACTGACTCAACCTGTGGATTGGTTAAGAAGATATCTTCTTGTGTAGAAAGAAAAGGCATTAAGAAGTCCATCCATACCTGACTACATGGTACATACAGTCCTAGCTGCTAGTGCAGTAGTGGTGAGTAGTATATGAGACATGAATAGGTGGATTTTAAGGCCCACAGGTAAGAGAAGACAGCTTAATAGGTTGGATTTCGTAGTTTACTTGTCTTCTCTGTACTCTGTGTGCATCGTGAAGATGAGCTACACTCATAAGAACTACACTCTCGTTGTATGCACAAGTAAAAGGTGCATTGTTGTTGTACTCTCTGTCTATTAACGCATACAATGGTCGTATGGACCTTTTAGTTGTGTGAAAATATTTATTGCATATCTGCACGAAGCTCAACACTATATGTACAATGTACGGTCACTTAAGGGGTTTTCATACTTCACGCATTCAGCTTTCTCATTCATACAAAATTCGGACTCGGCATTTTGAGTCGCGAAATAAACACCGGAGTTACATAATTTTGCACTGAATACAAAATATTCGAACAAAATGAATGAAAAAGTTATTTGCGTTTTCAGGAAACAGGAAAGTTAAGGAAAAGCAAGTTGATCGTTTTCGAAGAAGTACTTTCTGTACAAAAATTTAGTATGGAGTACGGTTGACGGTATAATATAGTACAGATTTTGCATCGAACACTCCAAAAAATACGATTGGATTGTCACGTATCCTTTTTCCCGATGTAAAAATGAATTTTAAAAGAAAGGAACAATTACCAGGAACTATATGAATGTACCTGAGTCCTCCAGCACGTTGTAGCTTTTCCCGAAGTAAATATACAAATTATAAAATATGAAAATATTGTTGTACACATATGAATACTATCCACGCATCGTCCACAGTCCACACACACACACTATCTTCCCTTCAGTTTTGGACAATGCACTCTGCTCCACCATTAACAACAACGGACAGCCAGAAAGTCTAGAAATTGTGTTGTCCATTCTCCCTGCCGAAAGTAATTTAGTAATAAACCCAGGTGAATCGCTTAAGGTGAAAGGTACTCTCTCAAATGAACCCTGTGAAGGAAGGTTCGATCATCCGTACATCCCCATTTCCCCTTCGTCGTCATATTAAATCTCACATTATCTCCGTTAAAACAGAACCAACTTGAACTTAACTAATAAGTAGAAGCCTCCATTTCTCTCTATATGCATAATTCCTTGGATCCTATTGTACAAGAAGAAACTAATGATGACTGCATTACATCCCCTGCATCATTTCCATGTGAAGTCTCTCTCTCCTCAGGTTCTTAAGCAATGGTGATGATGGGGCCAAGCTGTCTAGCTAGCTAGGATGGGTCCAATATCTTCTTCTTCTTGAGAAGAACCTTCTACGTCTTCTTCTTAAAGATCTAAGATGCATTGTTGGAGCTTTACTCACACGTAACACAATACTTTTACACACACACACACATACACAACATACTCTTGAATTTAATAAGAAGGAATAAACCATCATATAACATGATCATCTCTACACAGACAACAGAGTCAAAGAGCCGAGCCTGTAAGTTAGCATTTTTTCTTCACTTAAAAATACTTGGAGTAAACCCATCATCAACCATTTGTAAACTTCATTCTTCGAAGAACAAAACACATCTTGTAGGTATATCTTCGTACTTACTCACTGAGTGTCTAGAGGATTCTTAGGATATGATGCGATGGACCTGGCTTACTGAGAATCCTCGTAGGTTCAGTGGAAATAGTAATAGCAGTCATCTCTTGTGTTTTATCAATAGCCTATCACCCTTTAAACACGCTAACTATGATGATCATCTTCAAATTGCTAGAAGCAAAATGTCGTCAACGTTAATTTTACATTCCATTCCCAAACAACAACCTTTTATGGCCTTTCTGTTTCTCTCTCTCCACACAAAATATACACACACATACACACAATAAGTAAGTGTTGTTGTACGTGTTTGAATCTTCTACTTGTACTCTTCATCAATTTACCTCTTGTCTTTTTGGTCAACAGAGAGCAATAATAAAAATAAAAGTCTCGTCTCTCCTCTCACAACAACACATACTACAAATAAACAACAAAAGCGCTCTATGGTTTATGTCATGCAAGTGTAAGAACACTAAAATACATGTTAAACCGTACTTCTTCCGAACACACGAGAAGATACGAACATCTTAAAGACGCGATGAAGATTGAGTTAATAGAAAATTCGGTCCCAAAATATATATCTCACAGTCAGACTCACACAACAACGAGAGGACAAGCGACCAGCATTCCTCCACCTCCTCTTTTATTTCCTGCTACACATTTATTATATTTCTTTTGTCCTAAGAATAATAGATGTGGAGGATTCCTTCTGAGTTTCATGAGAAAACTCAAATGTCCCTTAAATTATGGCTCGTCTCAAGTCTCAAGAGTTAAGTACCTTTGGCTTTTGGATGTGCAGCATTATTAGTAGAGAGAGGAAAGGGGAGAAGCCCCAAGTCTAACACCCCAGTTAGTTTTACAACTCGTCTAATGTGTCACACTATTACTACATGGGTTTCAGACACACACACTCACACACCCTGAGAGACAAAAAGGAACCTTCTCTTAGAGAAGTATAATTCTCTCTCGTGTGTTCGTTAAACTTCTTCTTTAAGTAGACCTTTTGACTTTGCAATGATGGAAGGAAGTAAGGGCTGGTGAATGCGTAGCAGGTAAAAGTACGGACACAGTAATGACTGGATTCCTTAAGATCTCACGAGAAGTATCCATCAAAGGGGGCGGAAGGACAGATTCACCTTAAATACGGGTTTGTAATAATAACCATCCAAGGGACTTCTCTTCTCATGGATCACTTCATGCTTATACGCTCAACTTCCACCTACCTCGACTCATCCTTCTCGCTCCATGCAGCGTTTCGTTTTCTATTCCATAATTTTCAAAATTCTTTCTCATCTTGACATTTTCTGATGTCTTGAGACTCACTAAATTACGTTAAAAAAGATGTACTACATACTATACACTACACACGCTGTAAATTTTTTCATGATGGATGATGCTCTTGGATGAGTTACGCTCTAAAATCTGAAAGATAATAAATGATCATTCACACTCAGAAACAGCAGCTGTGTGAATTAAGGTATTGGAAACAAGCGTTCCGAACTTTTTTCGGGATTTCTAGACAAAAGATAAAGTTACGAAAGTATGGCTGAGTGTACAAAATGATGGAAGACTGAAGGACTGGAAGATGGAATTCGTAAAATTGGATACGATAACGATACACATGTCCTTAAAAACTCCCTAAATCGCCCCACATTTTATGTCATACCTGTGTGAATACCTGTAAGTCTAGAGCTCTAGAGAGTAGGTTGAAGCGCATCTGAACCTCATCTTTAAGACTTGCTGGAGATTTCCCCAGACATTTTGTATTTGACTGACGACAATCTGTCTGTTAAGCTGGAATGCACTCAGAAGTAGGTGCACTTAAAGTTATTGTGTCAATATTTTATTCATGATGTGAATGCAAGAAGAAGAAGCGGATTACTACCAACCAAAGTACTTTTCCAGTTTCCTAATACTTTGATGGAATAACGATCAATTTTGGAGGTTTTAAAGACACTCTTGACTTTTATAAAGCTTACTACTAGAACTAGAGAAGTAAAATAAAAAGCTAGCTAGCAGTCATACATGCAGGCATGTGGCCAGTCGCAGTCTGGGTTATATTCGATCCATCGCGAGGAATAAACCTATGGAGGATTTTATATTTGAATCATTATTTAACAAAACAAGAATTTTTATTGCATTTCACCTTACAAGGCTTTCTAGTTGAAGCAACGAAATATTACACGTAGAATAGTAGAGAATGTACAGAGTTACTGTTACTTCAAATGAGCAAACAAGTACATAAATTGAGGTTATATTTACCCTGTATGAATATTCAATTAATCTACCTCCATTGGACTGGATTGAGCCGGATTATCTGATGAATTAATATAAAGAGACGTCAACAAGGAGAAGGTGCTTCTCCCTCAAACATTCGTCCATCTACAATTCACGTCTGCATCTTTTATTTCCATCCAGACTGTGAAACCACGAAGTAGTTTAGTGGTCCTTCTTCCATCACAACCAAGTGCTGCTCAACCTGAATGATAAATTGATTTGGAATTGAATATTGATTAAGTCCTCCAGCCACAAAGGATGTGTCTTCAACCATAACAATACGATGACTTGGAAGAAAGAGGATGTAGATCGAAGTGACTATAGTCAACTATTGCAGTTCCCTTACTTTCCTCAGTATATCAGTAAGTCCTTCTTCTTCCCTGCTACTCATCTCATAGCTATTGGGAATTGAGTCTTCCTCGACTTGATCTTTTGAAAGCATCTCTTCTAAAACTACATTTCCATTATTATATCGACCGATGTATAGTTGGGTACACAATTGACTGCGTGTGCCACAGCAGGTTAAGTTCAACAGTCATAAAAGATGAGAGAGAGACTCTCTGTAGTTGTGTGTGTAGCTACCTCAGACAATCTTTCAAAAAGATTAGTGACTGCTTTACCTCTTCATCTTTCAAAAGACCTCTATAGGGGTGAGGTTTAAGTGCCCAATGATGAAGTCAGAGTTCACATAGAAGAGAGTAAATTAACCTACAAAGTACAAAATGTTCTATTTCTTCAAGAAGTATTTCCTCACCAACAAAACTTGGGCAGTAATAAATCTACGAGCCCATTAGTACATGAGGTTTTCTTTTTCAAGTTTTGCCCTCGAGTTGCTTAATGGAGAAGGAAGTTATGTCATTATCATTTCTTTCTGTGTGTCTGAGATTGCTTCAGCAGAGTACGACTCTAATGTACCAACTGTGGTATTGCTCAAGAAGCAATTTTTAATACTGGGAAATTAAGATTTCAAGGGAGAACGCTGTGTAATAAATGGTGCGAAGTAGTTTGGGACTTTGGGAGAGATGCCTTTTGTGCAAGTTACTTTCGGACTTTTCCGTTTCTTCATCTTAAGAGAGACTCACAAGGCAGAATGGGGGTACTTTTCTTCACAAGAATATGTGAAGGCCCACCCAGTTATCTGATGATTTGTATTGATGGGTCACAATAAATTCCAGCCCTTTCAAAAATTGAAATGTGAGCCCACCCAATCTCTACCACATCCAACTTGGAACATCAAAAATATTCTCCCAGCTGGCTGGATACAATGATCGAATACTTAATGTTATGAAACGCGTAAGTATTTTAAATGCACGTCGAGGTGAAACCTTCTTGAATACAATTGGACTACGGAATCTACACAGATACATAAGTAAATAGGAAACATTCATTGGTCTTCCTGTCATGGATTACAATTTTTACAATATTTCAATATCCTAGTTCCCATGTTTCAAATAAATTAGGAAACTTACTTTATATGCTTCACTCTAAAGCACTTTCTAATGTCAGATGATGATGATGATGATGGATATTCTACATTAAGCCACCCTTAAACTTAAAACTGTACACTGTCCTGAACTAAAGCAGCATTTTAAATTGTTCTCGTGTTCCCCAAGCTTATCTCGAAATTGCGATTACAACTCAAGTGTCACGTCACAGCAGCTTATTGACTCCTTCAATAAGGATAAAGAATGAAAGGATTCTTTCCTATTCTTAAGTGCTACCAGTCTACTTTTAAACTTCCTTTTTAAGTAAAATATAAAAGCTTAACTTTACTTGTGACCAGCCAGACAGCCTGTCACCAAAGAGCTTGTGAAATTATAAGTCCAAATTTGAAAAGTTAAATTAACAATGCTACAGATGGTATGTAAAAGGAATCTACAGACCCCGTCACTATCCCCGAACAAAACCCCATCGAATAGGTCAACGGCAATGGACAAAATTGAACAAAATGGGCATTCAGTAAGCTCAATTGCCATGAGAAGTTCATATTCTTTAGCCAGCTTACACTTCTATTCTTAACATTCTAACCATTCATCAATTTGTATTCAATGGAAGTGCGAGAAAAAAGAACCAAAAAGTTTAGCCAGACAGCTTGGCCCCAAGAATATTTGATGAAAACCGTTCTCCATAG
>JAQGAD010003012.1:0-11469 GCA_034696625.1 Isotomurus palustris
TATTTTGAACAGTTTGTTTTCTCCTCAAATATTGCCGTGGTACGATAAAGTGAAGTTAGTTGCTGAAAGAAAGAATTGAACGAAATTAAAATGGATCGTTGCTACAATTCAGTTCAACATGAGAGAGAGGGCAATGTTTAATGAATATGTATCATTCGTTTGTTCGACAATAATTAATTTTAACTGTAATTAAATTGAAACCAGTAAGTAGTTTTTTACAGATCAATTCAAGTGAGAGTAATTAACGTGTTGGTGATACAATTAGCTCTCTAAACAAAAGCTATTCGGAGCAGGTGCTGTTGAGGGTTTCATGTAATAATGTTTCATATTTAAGTTATAACTTGTAAGTTTTATAATGTTTACTGAATAAATAAAATCCAATTTCGAAACATCTCTTTCACTTCAAGTCTGCAGAGAAATTCCAAGTGAAAGAGTGCACACTTCTTAACTGCTTGAGGTATGCAAAGAAGTCCAGTCAAATGTGGTGAATGGAAATTCCTGTTGAGTACCTACCTGGAAAATGAGTTCAGATTCCACGAATGAATTTCCCAGCAGCCTCACAATCTCACATGTTGATGACTTTACGGGAAATCACTCTAGGGCAATAAAGCTTGAAACTATTACTACACGGAGCAAGTTCTATGAGACTTTTAAAATTCTTTAAGTAAATGCAAGATAAATCCACACATAATTTTTCGTAACAGAGTTCGCTTCACCTCGGATATCTGTCGCTCCCATTGTGACTTTATTTAATTGGTGCTTAATCAAAAATTTAATTATAAATGCTTGTGTTATAAAATAATTACGCAAACGACTACGATACTAATTTGTCTAGATAAAGGTAAATACGGAATACCAAGAATAAATTGCATAATTGAATTTCATCCCATCGTAATCTGTATTCACTTCCATTGGAATTCCCGTCCCAATCTACCAGCATTAATTACTTCATAATTACTTACGGCTTACAGCTTGCGTATTCAACTCTCGCCTGCAGGCTGGTTCCCACGGGGTTGCGACAGGTTATCGTATGATCTTAAATGCCTGGAGTGTTATTTTAGACGACGGAGAGTTCTTTTTGCATACACATTCATTATTAACTAAACTAATACTTATTCAAACTTGATCAAACACACAAGCTACCCTTCAGGACTTGAGTGTGCTTAGTTTTTAAATAATAGAGTTGCTGTCTCCTAAACATTTATCTTAAGATGACACTGTGGAGAAACAGCGAAGAAGAATTTCTGTTTAATAACCTAAAGCAGCTTATTACAGGTAAAACCAATTATAATATTTCTTCAATCAACTAAAATATGTTCTAATAACTTTGTATGCATTATCAGACTCCGATAATTCGTTATTTAAGAAAGATGTCAATTACATTTTTGGAGACGACAAACTCATGACAATCCTCAGGTGTAAAAAGATGAGAACTGAATGTGCTTTTGACACGGTAAGTATAAACTTCTTTTTACTTCAAATAGATTAGTAAATTAAAAAGTCAATTAGTAAAGTATTTGTGTACTTTTCAAGGTTAAAAAGATGCACCACATAATCTGTCACAAGTATCGAGACGTTTTCAAAATATTTCATCCCCAAACACTCCGACATGTTTTAGCCACACCAGGACTTGGACCTTTGACACACAGAGATTCTGGTGGATCCCACATTTTAACTGTTGACATTAGTACGTAGTTTTGCTGATGATTTCACATTCTTAGCACTTCTTAATAAGACACGAAACCTTAGAGTATTGGAAACCGAGCGAGTACTCGTTGGAGGAATTAACAATAACGTGCATAATGATTGGATTTGAAATGGCCAAACACATCCCAACCCAGGAAAACGGAATGACAATCATTGCAAATGTTGAAGGAATTTCCTTCTCACAAGCAAGACAGGTTACGCCATTTCTTGTGAAGAAGATGATTGACATCATTTATGTAAGTCACAAACTAATGTCAGTAAACGTACTATCACAATTCGATCTTATTTATTTATTCTTTCTCTAATTTAGAACTCACTACCAATGCGATTTACGGGGTTTCACGTCACCAACATGAATGCCATCATCCAAGTCCCTCTGTCGCTGATCAGAAGTCTTCTCCCCCTTAAGCTGAAGAGCCGAGTAATAAAGAACTCAAATCAAACAATATTTTAAACGAACTTTATTTATTAATTTTCCTCTGATTTAATTAGGTTCATTTGCACAGCAGCTTTGAGTCTCTGCACGGTCACTTTCCAGTAGAGAATCTTCCCCAACGTCTTGGAGGAATACTTACAGATAAAGAAGCCTATGATTACGATATTGTGAATGGTTTGTTTTCTCCTCAAATATTGCCGTGGTATGATAAAGTAAAGTCAGTTGCTGAAAGAAAGAATGACATGAAATGAAAATGGATCGTATAAGATCATACGTGTGAATTTAACATTGAGAAGGGCTGAGAAGGCATTGTTTTATGCATTTGTATCGCTCGTTTGTTAAACAATAACTTATTTTAATTGTAATTAAATGGAAGCAACTGTGTACTTTTTCATAAATCAATTCAAATGGCAGTAACTAACATCATCAGTTTTATAATGATTACTGAATAAACTCAATTATAATTTCGAGCTATCACTTTCGATTTAAGTCTGCACAGAAATTCCTTGTGAAAAAGATTTGACTCCCTAATGATTGAAGCATGCAAAGAAGTACAGCCACTATTCGTTAATTGAAATTCTTGCTGAATATCTACCTACCAATTGAGCTCATCTACGAGGTGAACTCGTATTTAACATTTCACGAACAAACCTCCCAGTCGGCTCATGTTGACGACCTTCCAGGAAACCACTCTTGGGCAATAAAGCTTAAAATCACACTTCACGAAGTAAGTTATATTTGATTTTAAAAATCCTTTCCTCTCAGACAAAGATTAAATAATGCTCTACTTTTTTAACAAGAGATATAAAAGCAACCCAAATCCGCACAAACTTGATCGTAACAGATTTCGTTTAATTCAAAACGGATATCTGTCACTCCAACTATGACTTTAATGAATCAGTGCTTCAAACAAATTAAATAACAAATGCTACACTTATAAAATAATAGAGCAAACGACTTCCATGCTAATTTGGCTTGATAAACGTAAATACGGAATACCAAATATAAAAATGCCTAATCGGATTTCGTAAACCCATCGTAAATTATGGACACTTCCACTGGAATTCCCGTACCATCAACCAGCATTACTTCATAATTCCTCAGGGCTTACAGCTTGCGTATTTCAACTGTCGCCTACAGGCTGGTTCCCACGGGGTTGCGACAGTTTATCGTATGTTCTTCAATCCCTAGAGTATTGTTTAGACTACCGGAGAGTTCTTTCATGCATATCCATTCATTATTCATTCAACTTCTACATTTTCATACTTAATCAACCACACATGCTACCAGCCGAGCCATATAATTCTAAAGAATTGGGAGGTGATCGATTTCGAAAGAATAGAGTCGCTGTCTTTTAAATACTTACCTTAATATGACACTCTACAGAAACAGCGAAGAAGAACTTCTGTTTAATAACCTAAAACAATTCATTAAAGGTAGGAAGCATTTATTTACTTAATCCACAACAATATTTTTAATAACTTTGTTTAATTGTTTACATTGCCAGACTCCGATGATCCTTTATTTAAGAAGGATGTCGATTACATTTTTGGAGACGACAAACTCATGACAATCCTCAGGTGTAAAAAGATGAGAACTGAGTGTGCTTCTGACACGGTAACTATAAACTCCGTTGTTTACCTACAAATTGATTAGTAAATTAAAAAGTCAATTAGTAAAGCATTTGTGTACTTTTCAAGGTTAAAAAGATGCAGCACATAATCTGTCACAAGTATCGAGACGTTTTCAAAATATTTCATCCCCGAGTACTCCGACATGTTTTAGCCACACCAGGACTTGGACCTTTGACACACAGAGATTCCGGTGGATCCCACATTTTAACTGTTGACATAAGTAAGTAGCTTTGCTTATGATTTCACATTCCAAAAGCTTTTCTTAATTACAAACGAAACTTCAGAGCAGTGGAAAACGAGGGATTACTCGTTGGAAGACTTAATTGTAACGTGCATAATGATCGGATTTGAAATGGCTAAACACATTCCAACTCAGGAAAACGGAATGATAATCATGGCAAATGTTGATGGAATTTCCTTCTCACAAGCAAGACAAGTTACGCCATTTCTTGTGAAGAAGATGATTGACATCATTTACGTAAGTAACAATCTAATCAGCCCACACATAAAAATTCACACTTAATTGTTTATTTATTCTTTCTCTAATTCAGCACTCACTACCAATGCGATTTGCGGGTATTCACATCACGAATGTGAATTATACCTTTCAAATGCCTTTGGCTGTTATCAAGAATTTTTTCCCACTTAAATTAAGGAAACGGGTAAGGCAATTTAAAATCTCATTTTAATTTGTCATAGTTTATTAAAACAATAAGCTAATACAACTTTGATTCCACCAGCTTCACCTTCATAGCAACTTTCAGTCTCTGCACAAACTGTTTCCTCCATCGATACTTCCCCAGCGGTTTGGTGGGACACTTACTGATAAAGAAGCTTATGATTCCAACATACTGAACAATTTGTTTTGTCCTGAAATACTTACGTGGTACGATAGAGTGAAGTCAACAGCTACGAGATGAGAGGATAAAATAAAATAAGTCTTCTTAAGGAACTACACTTCTTATGGGTGACTTCAATTGAAGACTCAAAATTAATCACCATGATAGCTGATACTTATCAAACTACTTTCAGGAGAAAATATCAAATGGACAATGAATTGAATTACTTAGAGTAACAGAAGTACTTCTGATATAAACCTAATCATTGTCGATATTCAGCCCAATTCCATTTTCATCACATTGTCCCTTCTTCAAAAATACAAGCAGTTACTACAATCTGCAATAAAGATAACGAGAATGCGCACAATTCAACAAAGTCTAATTTGTAATTAATAATCTTGATCTTTTGGTTTAAGAATGCTTCACATTAAAATTAAATAATGTAAAGATGGTCCATAAATCTCGTGAATACAGACGGAAGCATTAATTCCTCAATAAATCTATGTAATCTATTGAATCTTTTGCAATAGTTTTCTAGCAGGTATTTAAGATTTCTGCAAGTGCCCTTAATAGTAATAGACAGTTATTCTACTTAGATAAACTTAATTCTGAGTTTTAGTATCAACTTTAATCAAGCGAAATCCAATTTTGTTGTTTTATTCCAGTATGCTTGAGACGAAAGCATTAACCTTTTACATACTTTTGTGTTCAGCATGAAGGAATGGTGGAATTATGGAATTTGTATCACTTAATGTGAAAATGTACAGCTATCCTAATCCATGTTTCTATCTTCAAAATAAACCCGAAGTCAAAATCATCCTCAATACTGCTTACTTACAATTATTAATACCAGTATACCGGTTGCCTGTATACTTAAAAATATTCCATAAAAACAATAGACACATAACTCATTATATTATTACGACGCAGATGAATTGCTCACGAGTATTGCCCAGTATTTGATCTTTGGCCGTCCATATCAAAACACCCATGAACTTTTGTGACTCTTTATGAATCTGGTTATACTTTGTGCTCAACTGTTCTGCAACCAAAAACATACACCATCGTGTACCTCATTATTGCCTGTTTATCTCAGGTTTTATATGTGTCCATGCAATAATATTTATGCAAATTTATATTCTATATACATCGTCATTTCACTTTATAGCTTCATCAGGTCCCACATACTTAAGTCATGTTCATCATTGATCAAGGAATCGGACACGAGAGCTGTCACTTTATTTGGAACTTTACTAAATAAGCACGCCAACTTTTATAAGGGAATTCCTACGCTTTTAATTTTAAACTGTGCAGATTAATTGTTCCTCACCTAGTTTCTTAATTTGTATAATTTCTAACTAGTCCTTAGACGCTTTGTTCACTCAAACTCAATTCAACATGGAACTGTTTAGAAACAAAGAAGAACAAATTTTATTTGCTACACTCAAGCAACTCATCAAAGGTAAGATACATTATTATTCCTTGGTTAGTAAGGATTAAATGCAAAAATTGATTAATTCCAGACTCAGATGATCCCTCTTTTAGGACCAGTGTTGATTATCTTTTTGATGATCAGAAGCTCATGGTAGTTCTGAGGTGTAAAAAAATGAGGACTGATGGTGCTTATGAAACAGTATGGATTTCATTCTGACACATTTGATAACAAGTTCAGATTCAAATAACTATCTCTAAGAATTCTTAAGGTTAAGAAGATACATCACATAATTTCTCTCAAGTATCAAGAAGTTTTTGCAAAATTCCACCCAGAAATATTGCAGCATATATTAGCAACACCAGGTCTCGGCCCTTTGAGACATCGGGACAAGGCCGGCTGTCATATTTTGGCAGTGCAGATCAGTAAGTGACTAATTTAATTATAATTTTGCATTTTAATTAAGAGTAAAAAATTCTAGAGCATTGGAATGTCAATGAATACTCGTTAGAAGATTTAATTCTGACTTGTATAATGATCGGATTTGAAATGTCCATGCATATCGAAACTCAAGAAAATGGAATGATAATCCTGCCAAGTGTGAAAGAACTTTCTTTCTCAAAAGCAAAGCAAGCTACGCCGTTTCTCGCCAAGAAAGTGATTGACATAATTTTCGTAAGTTTAGCTGCAAAGTTTTTGTGATAAGTAATTTGTTGTAAGTGAATTATAACTCCCACTTTTATCCAGCACTCGCTGCCAATGCGATTCAGAGCTATTCATTTTGCGAATATAAATCCTATGTTTCAAGTTCCATTGGCAATTATACGGAATTTTCTCCCTCCGAAGTTAAAGAAACGAGTAAGACACAGTTATCTAAAATCTTATGAATCCTTGCATATAAGAAATGCAATGCATTCATACGTGCATTTCTTTTAGCTTCACCTTCACAGCAATTGTGAGACACTGCACAAACACTTTCCTCGCGAGATTCTTCCCAAGGAGTTTGGAGGAATACTCACAGATAAAGAAGCGTATGACTACGAAATTGTGAATAATTTGTTTTCTCCAGAAACAATGATATTGTATGATAAAATCAAGCTGACAGCTGAAAGTAAATAGTTTTAAATAAAAGAAACTACCTACGGGAAGAATGGCATTGTTTGTATTTTTGTTAACAAATGCATTCCTGCATCCTGCATCAGGGAACGTCCTACTTAAATTCACTTACTATGCAAGATTATTACCCACATGCTGCATGAGTCGTTTTGTCTCACTTTGAAGACAGCATAAGTAGGGACACGTACTCAAGTACTTGGAAACATGAGTTAGCTTTATTAAGTTTGGGCTGACAACCTAGCTAACACTCAATAAATGATTAATATGTCTCAAAGACCAATGTTTCCCTAAGTGATTTGCTGACTGAACTGCGTGCAACTCGTGCAGAGACACGTGGATTTTTTTACATGTTTATATTACAAAACTGCCTTCTGCGTTGGAAATCAAAGCTTTTGAGGATTTACTCTTCACACTCATCAGCCAACAACCAATCTCAGTCTTAAGCACACTCACTCCTGTATCGTTATTAGTGTTGCATTAACTTCACATTGAATTCATACGAACTACGTATCAAACAAAGAGAATAAGAACACGAACTGTCTAAATTTTCTATACCATAACATTACAAAACCTTGGTTGTTTCCTCATCATAATCAGTCTAAGTCGTTTGTCGCCAACTGGCAACTGGACTTTCCCACGGGTTTGCGAAAGCTTTATGTATTATGCAACACCATTCACAAATTGGAAGTTAATATACTAAAAGAAAACAACTCAAGATAGCGAAATATATTACTTGATTAAATTAGTAATTTCGGACGAGTATAGTAAATTCCATAGCATCGTAGTAAATTTCATTCATTAGAGATCTATTAATTTTTACACTTATGTTCAAAGCTCTGCTCTTAATTAACGGGAATCCGTATCAAAAAGTTGCTGCTAGCTTCTCCCAATGCCTCAGGTAAGCCAAATAATCATCATAAATGGTTCTGGA
Source organism: Isotomurus palustris (assembly GCA_034696625.1). NCBI lineage: Eukaryota > Metazoa > Arthropoda > Collembola > Entomobryomorpha > Isotomidae > Isotomurus > Isotomurus palustris. The sequence continues at coordinate 8,096 of JAQGAD010003012.1, forward strand.
AATACGACACTGGAAACTGCAAGACTATACGAAGTTCTTTTGCTAGAAATTACCATGCTAAGTTTATAGAACACGCTTAAATGCGTCGTTTAAGGACATTAGCAAACTTCCTCACATGAAATAAACTCAACTGTCGCCTCATTAGCAACCTACAAAGTCCATGGAGAACAGTGTGAGACAAAAGTGTTGAAATCATTTCATGAAAATCCATTCCAGAGATTTCTCAATAATATTTCGCAACTGGAGCCTTCAAATTACATGCTTGCTGCGTATACAACAACTACAGGAATGAAATGTCTTTTATTTGTGTGTAGGTACGGAAAAGGTATTAAACAGTGTGGGAATCTTTTGTCTGGAGCTATTTCATCAGTTCAGACGTCTGTAGTAAATATTTAACCTGTAGTAAAAGTTTAACCTATTCACTCATTCATACTCACGAGCAGAAGATCATTAGTAGCATTTTGTGTTTTTAAAGCTAACTTTAAAGTCATAGAGAAGTATTTTAAGAACCTAATATTTGTGTCAAGTTAAAGCTGACTAATTCAATTAAAACTCATTTCCCCCAAATGACACTACAATGGCCAATCCCAATCGTAATCAGCTTAACAGCAAACTCCGTTCATTGCCGGACTGGACCAGCCAAACCAAAGGAATTTCTAAGGAAATCAATCAAACGACTTCCAAAAATTCACGTACGTATTTTAGCTATTAAAATAAATAATACTGTACACTCATGAATGAATCGTTTAAATAATCTTTATCATACCATAACTTCATTATTATTCAGTGACACAAAAACCTGATGAATCTGCAGTTTCCAAAATGCCGAAGTTGATTTTGTTTAGGGGAGAAGTGAGCCAATCAAAAGTGCAGCGAGTAGACGTGATGATCCCAACAGAAGATGGTAATTATATGAGTATTATATATACTACAAGAATTCATTCATTGCATTATATTGCCTCTCGAAATATAATTACCATCCGTTACTACAACCAAATTAATTTTCAGGGCAGATGATAACACAACGCATGATACTTCTTCCTCTAAAACTGCGAGACAGGAGTACAACTCCCCCAGCAGTAGAAGGATCAGCTAATTCTGGCATATTGGAATCGCCTGCACAACCACTGCCTCGTACTTCAGAACCCCCAAGTCCGGTTAGCTTTAGCCGTGGTTTTGCATATTCGGTTTATGAAATCTATTAAGGTGAGTGCAATCAAAGACTTATGTAAAAAAATTTTTCCTGTAGATTATTAAATCTCTACTCAGCAGTCCACAGCTGCCAAACAATCATATAAAGTACAGCTATGAGCTAGGAAGCGGACCAATGAGACAAAGATTTGAAGGAAGTGTTCCGTTCCTTTATCAGAAAGGTAACTTGTAAATGAATAGCAAGTTGAATAGTAAAAAAAATAACAAGCAGTGTTTCAATGCGAATAAGTAACTGGAAATATTTGCAGTTTCCAAATATAGAAGCAATGTTTGGGTATCTAATAAAATGAAAATACTGGCTAACTCTTTCCAACAACGGAGAAAGCGACTGGGGTTAACACAAGTTCAAGCAGCAACAGCTTTAAAAGAAATCCTCGGGCCCACTTTCACACGAAACTTAATAAGCAGGTAAGCACAAAGAAAGATAATGTTTTTGTAATTAAACAAAGTTCATCATATTTTGAATATTAAGACACAATTGATTCCAAATAATATATTTACAGATTTGAGAAACTTGAGTTGGCTCCCATTAAATTCTGGCAAATTCAGCCATTCTTACAAAATTGGATTATTGAAGTGGAAAAGCTGACTGTGAACAATTAAGCTCCAATTAAAATTTAAAAATTACTGTGTTCAGTGGTCACACGAATTAACTTTCTATGTTCTTAATTAATACAAACGCATGATCTTAAGTTTATCTTTTACATATTTTATAAAAATGCAGTACCTTTGTATACAGTTTTGTCCTTAAGAAGTAACAATTAAAGTTTGAAGCTTTATTCAGCATTCCATCCCTTAAACACTATCCCCTAATGGGCCCACAACTAAATTCACAAAAATCGACTTCTTACCTCATCACTACTTCCTTGTCACTTGATCGTTTCGGACCTACTGGCTGTAGTCTATCAGATTATTACTAATTTCCGTCGTGCGTAATATTTTATTAATTCCACAATCCATTTTCCGGCAAAATTCTATAAGTTGCCTGAAGAAACTCGTAAGTCTTACTTTACCCCAGCCTACTGGAGGAAATTGATTTACTGCCCCCCTTCGTTCGCATTTCATCCCCTTCAAGACCTTCTTTCTTTAGTGGTGCCATACACTTAAGGTTAAGCTTGTGCCTTTTCCCTTAGCGTTTGCTAGTATACAAATGAGTGCTAGAAAGCTAATTGACGTTTCCAAAATAATTGAGCTTCAAAGTTAAGTTTTCATTTGATCACAAATTAATCTATTTGATTTTAAATCAATCATCCACGACTGAGCTCCATGAGTTTGACATCATTTCTCATCTGATGCTTCCAAAATTATTACACAGTCAAGTATTCAAGAAAAGCAAGCCGATAGAACCATCTTCATAGTAAATTCTAATAAACCATTTTAAACGGGTGTAACCGATGAAAGTCAGCTTTGTAGTAATTCTGAGCAGTTGTAGTTAGCAGTTAGTTTTTTAAAAACTCATGAACATGCCTTAGATCTCTAACTACCCGAGTCGTAATGTGCATTGAGTTGAGTGCGTTTAGTGACAAATCGACAAATGTGTATTACTTCGACGTCACACAATATAGCTTGTGTAAAGGTATTACAAAAGGTATTACACAAAGGAATTACAAAATATTAGTAGAGAAATTCACATGTTTGTATTCACGTTTTGCTGGGGTATAAGGGCCCGGTGAGTGAATAACACGTGAATCTCCATACGCTCGTTGAGCCAAAAATTGTGTGACAAAGTTTTTAATGAAATCTCATTTCACCCCAAAATTTGAAACGGTTACAACTTTTGACCTGGAGATCACAAACGCCTCACAATAGGTTTGTCGTGATCTCCAGGTCAGTACCTTTCTAACGACACCCCACTTATTGTGTGTTGTATTTTAAAAATTCGGTGACCTGTGACCGTTGACCTTCAAGAGGTTGACCTAACGACCTGTACATTAATCGTGATCGCCTTCAGTCTTTGATGAGTAAATTGCCGAAAACAAAATTCGAAAAAGTTTTCCCGTTTCCGTGATAATCGTGTGGACAAATCGCGTCCACATACATACATACACACATACATACATATACATACATACATACGTAATACGTACATACATACATACATACATACATACAGACAGATAGACAGATAGACAGAGCATTCCCATAGAGGAGCTGACGCTCCT
>JAQGAD010003013.1:0-11468 GCA_034696625.1 Isotomurus palustris
TTCTAATATACTAAATCAACCCGCACGGGCTGTAATATTGACTCAGGACAGCCAACGTTTGATAGACACAAAAAGTCCTAACATTATTGCAAAATATGAGCCTAATCTGACGTCTTAGGTGGTAGAAGTGCCAGGAACCAATTTGTTCTCCAATGTTTGTTGCATGCAAATTTTCATGATGAGGACTTTACATCCTCCTTGACTTTTCATTCCTCTTTACTTTGCATTCCGTTGATTTGAATTCCTTTACTTTTCATAACGTGTTACTTTCCATTCCCCTTTACTTCCTATTCCCTTACTTTTCATTCTTTACTTCCAATTCCTTTACTTATCTTTCCTTTACTTTTCATTCCTAGAATCGAAATATTTGACTCATTTGCTAAAGGACCTTATACAAACAAATAAACGAAAAGGTCAACACTAAAATAACCACAAATCACAGTCACTTTGAAGATTTTAGCTGGAGTCCCCTGCGAGTGACGATTCTTTCAGCATGGGCTCCTTCAGCAACTTAAGTTTTGTACTTCTCTCCTGCAGATAAGATTCCATCGCCAATGTCCTTTTCTTTCGGTTCTTCCTCCTTCGAGGCTTCCAACTTCTTAATTAGTTTAAAACGCCAGGCATTCTTTAGAAACTTTTAACGGTTGAGAAAACAATCGAACTTTTACTTTACTCCGGACTTCATTCCAGTTACTTAATAATTCAATCGCGATGTGACTTAAACTTTGATGATTAAAAGTAGCTCACTTCGTATAATATTTATTAAACTTGGCAGCCAAGATTTCCAACGGAGGTAGGATAATGGAATGAAAAGCCACTTAAGTGACTCTTCTAATATTTGCCAACTCGGTAATACTAATATTAACACTCCGAATTTTCTCTCAATGTTCGCCACATTAAAATATTTTTAGAGTGAAAATAAATGTCATGCAAAGAATGTCATCACTTTACTTCACAGTGACGACAAGACAGCCAAAGAATCAACTGAAATGTTTAGCATTGGAGTCTGCCAATCTCAGAGAAGTGGTTTGTAGTGTTGGAATATAATACGGTTAAACTCCACCACTCATCGAAAACGCATTTCTGAACGTTAATTAACTACAATAATCCACTTTGGCAATCAATTTAAAAATCAAATTGCAAGTAAACACTGAAATGCAACAAATCGTTTGAAAGCCAGTAAATATTTTCTAAATGTTCCAACCGTGTACAAAGATGTTTCTTTTAGCAGGAATATTTGTCTTACCAATAACTGCCTACATGAACACAAACCCTCAGCCTTTTCGCCGCAGAAGCCTTCCAAATTCGGAAGATTATCCCAGTGGCATACAAAACGTTGGAGATTTGATGAATCAGTCTCCACTATGCCTAATCTCTATTTATAACCATCCAGCATTAGATTTGAGGGACATTCATGTTCCAGTGCTGCAAAAACGAGTGACAGTGGCGGACATCTCCTCAATTCAGAAAATTCTTGTTTGGGTTTCACAAAATGGTCAGAATGAAACAAATGGGGATGAAGTTGTTGACCAAAGTCACCTTGCCCTGAAAACTAAGTGGGTTTGTTCAATAAACGTAAACCTGTATCCTCCGGACGGTTGGTTCCTTGCAAATCCATCCTTCGACAATCTAGCAGAACTTCTCTACCCTGGAAGACGCAACATAGGGCGCACATCAGTTGCCCCTATGGGAGTAAGATATCACGATGGCAGTGAGTATCCTATTCTTTTCCCACTTGTCAAAATCACAGTTCCTTCTTTGTGGTTTCACGTCCACAAAAATAATTCCGAAGAGTTTAAGTACCTAACAAGGCAGGAATCCAAACTTATTCAATACCGTTTTGCTTCTTGTTATTTTGTTCCTAAATCTATGCACGTTGTAGTTTTAACAAGCGCACATTTCCCCAACGAGGTGACCCTAAAAGAATTTTATGCAGTAACAATGTGCAATAACTATGATTTAACGAAGCTGGTAAGAATCGGCCCCGATTTCCAGTTTTCTTTTGAAAATAACTCTCGACTGAATCAAGCAAACTTGCCAAAAATACTGGCAGTGGATAATTTGCGCAGTGAGAAATCATATGAATTGGCAACGGAGGCCGGATTGAAGACACAGGACTTTAAAATAATTGAACAATTAAGGCCGTCACGATACACCAAAACAAATGCCAACGATTGGTTTATCGATGGAGTTTTGATTAAGCTCGTTGCCGAAAACACCACTATTGTAATTGCTAACAAAAACAACAAATACGAAACAAAAGAATATCCTAAAGTTCTTATCCAGACGGGGGAAACAAACGGTCAGTTGCTGTTGGTGAGAAAATCCGAAGTATTTGGCTTCGTAAGTTGTGGCAGACCATCTGAAACACGAGTAAATTTTAATTTGTACCTTTCTGCTTTCGACACTTTAACGTGGCTCTCAATTGTTGTGGTGTTTCTAGCAGCTTCTTCTTTAATGAACCACATTGTGAAAAGTTCGTTTTCAGAAGGAATTTTTCGGGGAATAATAATCTTTTTTGACCAAGGACAGAGTGCTATGGTAAATCCACAAAAGAACACTTCTCTTTATTGGCTGAATGGAGCATGGATCCTGATGGCACTTGTAATAACGAACGCCTACAAAGGAGAAAATATCACGAAGCTCATATCTCCATACAGTAAAATTCCGTATGAGAACTTTTCACAAATTGACCACGAAGGATTTGTTATCTCCTCAAAAGTGATAGAAACGCGACACCCGAATGGTAAACATTTTTACGCTTATCTACCTGAGGCGACATTTTTACTGTCCGGAATAACAGATTGGGAAAAGTACTCACCAACGTGGAAGTCTTTTGGAATACGGATCGCAAAAATTAAGAGAATAAAACCGGTGAATTCTAGTGAAGATGCAACAAAGTACATTTGGGATTGCAATAAACATGCGTTTCTTGGATGGAGTCATGAATTGGAATCAATTTATGAGAAGGTCAGCATGGAAAAACCACATTTGGTTGACAAGCTACTTTACATTGGCAAAGAGATTCTTGCCAAACGCAATGTCGGCTGGGAATTCCAGAACCTTCACGATGAGAGAATTTATACTCGAGTAAGTAAACTAGGGGAGTCGGGGATTCTGGAAAGATTCCACCTGCTTGTTAGCAATGCTGTGAAACACGACATCGCATCACGATTGAATGGAACTGGTAAATCCCACAGGGAAGCTAATGGCATTTCTATATGGGGGAAATATTCATACGATATTCCTAACGGTTGCTGGCTTACTTACCCTTGCGTGCCTACTGTTCCTTTTTGAAAGAATCATCATTCATATATTATGGATGTGTAAAAAATCGCGTTTCACTTCAAGGTTTAAACTTCCCCGGTATTTTGAAAACTTTTCTTTTTCCTCGTAATGGGTTTGTTTAAGTATTTCAAATAATAATTAGAAAATGTATTGTTGTAAGGCAAATGCATCCAACGTGAACTTGAGATCGTTGTACAGTAATATTCTAATAGACACACTTTACTAGTAAATGTATTCCAGGAATTCAAATCAAACATTTTACTGCTTTAATAATATTCAAAATAAATGCCATGTGGCTTTGGCCCGAATACCTTCGTTTGTCCGAGAACGAAAATAAAAACATTTCAGAGATAGTTAAAGCTTAAAAGGCAGAGTGGAAGTGGTCGTTAGTTCTGCAGGCCCTTTGCATCATCCCCAAAAAATCACCGCTAAGGTTCCTGAAGTGACAAAAGAGAGACTCGGAGTCTGCAACATCCCTTCTTCACGTTTGGCGGAATCATTTTGATCCGGCGAAAACTCAAAAGGTAGCAGAAGACAATGATTTTTCGGATACTCCTCGATTGCGTGGTAAGGTTGCTATTAGCAGATGTGTGGTTACACATTCAAAAATTTTATTCAACTGCGGTGGATTTGGGGAGTGCGAAGATATTAAAGGTAGTAGCGTAGCCAAGTATCCTTACATTTAGAGACGCTAACGAAAAGGTTTGTTGGATATCGCCATGTGCAAATGGGGAGCAGAACATGATGTCACAATATTCTTAAATGAGAAGTTCAATCAGAGTTTTATCCCCTTAGCAAATTGATACATAAAATAGCTGTGAACACATGAATGCAATGTTTTTAATTCAGGAGCCCGAGCCATTTCCTCGGAGCTAGAATAGACAATCATTTGGAGTTTTTACAGAATGAGAATAGAAGGATAGTGATTAATTGAAAGTTTTATGCCAACTGAAAATGTTTTAAGCAGAAATCTTCAAACATACTTTACTATCCTGCCAATCGGGATATTTAATCTTGCCCTCCTTATAATTTGTGTCCAATTTGAGCAGCTCAAGTAGTTGTTTGATTGAAATCAAATCAATGGATTCAACAGCTGCTTGGTTCCAAATAAAGTAAAATATTATATTTTAAAATTTAAAAACTAGAACGAGTATGAGTAAATATGAGTAAGAAAAATAATTGTAACAAACAAAATTGCAAGTGAATTCACACAAAATAAATTCATATGATGATATTTCCATGTTGGTTGTGTTACAAAAACCAAACTGCTTATCCGATCAGACAAAAGTAGATGACAAGCAAGATATTATGAGAAATCCAACAAGATGCAAGTTCAATTTTGTGTTAAGGGAGATCAATGTGTAGGAATAAAATTATTAATTGAATACATAATTGACACTTACCACATTCAACTCCATAAAACTTTAAAATCTACTTCTTCAAGGGCTTGCTATGTTTTATTTTCAATAATTGTTGGTTAAGCTCTAGTTTGTTTCTTAGGATTACATACATAGTGCAATATTTTGAAGCAGAAAGTATCTGTCAATGATAATGATTCAATTTGCAAAACTTTGAGCAGTGTTGTAATTTACAGACAGTCTACTTGTGTCCTACATTATAAACTGAATCATTACAAAGCATAAGCGAGCATCGAAACAAATATGAATAATCCAAGGTACAGGACAAAAAGTGTACACCAGGAAATGAAAAAGTAATTTTAATTCCTTAAGCTAAGCTTGAATAAAACTTTTTGGCTCCTTCACTGTTAAGAAAAGGACGGTTCATTTGAGCCGTGTAAATGTCTTCAATCTTATGGTTGTCTTAATCAACACCAGTCCAGCCGGCGCGTTGTTTTGAAAATTCTTCTAACTTTCGGATCAAGGAAGGGTCAGAACTTGGCTTCGCATTCTTCGCTGTTGAAACTATGTCATCCTAAATAAGTAAAATTAGTCAACCTTGTAGCTAAAGACAAAGAAAGACCTTTGCAGTTAAATTTCTTTTGTTTACCAATGAAACCTTCGGCTGGTAAGATAATTGGGAGGATGGTATGTCCTTCAATTTCATGGGAATTGCTCCTCCGTCATCTTGACTGCAGGGAGCATAGCCATTGCCATCTTCTGATTTCTTGAAAAATTCGGCTTTCTGCAGACGTTCAATGGGTTTCATTCGTGCCTGTTTACACAGCGCAGATATGTCGGATCCCGAAAGTCTACAACAAATATAAAACAATGAAGAAATAGTAAAAAAGTGCGGATACGAAACTTACCCTTCAGTTATTTTCGCAAGATTTTTGTAATCCGTTTCAAGAAACTGGTCACCAAAACACTTTAAAAACATTGAGGACCTTGCAGATTCTGAAGGCAGTGGAACGTAAATGAGCTTTTCAAACCGGCGCAAAATGGCATCATCCAGATTGTATGGTGTGTTTGTGGCTGCCATAACAAAGACGCCTTCATTTTTGGAGTTGACCCCATCCATTTGTACAAATAATTCGGTTTTAATCCTTCGGGAACTGTCATTGTCGTTGTCGGATCTCGTCAAAGCCAAAGAGTCAATCTCGTCAATAAAAATGATACTCGGTGATTTCCTCCTTGCTGCTACGAAAAGTTCCTTCACGAGGCCTTCGGATTCACCTTGATACTTGGAAACCAAGTCAGACGCCGACACTGCGAAGAATGTAGTTGTATCTGTTTCTCCAGCGACAGCTTTTGCTAAGAAGGATTTTCCAGTTCCAGGCGGTCCGAAGAATAGGAATCCTTTGTATGGTTCAGTGTTCTCGAACAAATCAGGAAATTTTACAGGCAAGCAGACTGCTTGTTCGAGATCAAGTTTGACTTGATCCAATCCACACACATCTGAAAACATTTCATTTGGTTTTTCAATGAGGACCGTTGACTGGAGCTTTCTTGCAAGTTCAGTGTATTCAACAGGGTCTGGTGTAGTTTTGAGTTGTACTTTTGATTTCTCAGCAGTGTCTTTTTGTCCGTCGGTTTCACCTGAAAAGCAGTAATAGGATTGTGACATGGGCAGTATGGTAGCCCGTAGGTATCCCCAATGGGATATTAAACCATGGCAAACAGAGTGAACAAGAGGGAAGAGAATAGCAATAGCAGGCCGGGGTAGCTCAGAGGTTGAGCACCTGACCGGTAATCGGGGGACGTGGGTTCGATTCCCACTTCCGGACCTGATTTTTGCATTCTCCGCTCTCTCCTACACTCACACTTCTGTTACAGGATTAATAGGCTTCAAATACCAAAATCAAGAAATAAATCATTCTTACTAAGCTAGAGAAAACTCTAAATTCAATTCTGTGATGCAGTTTTTCTTACTTAATTCATCTGGGCGAAGAATGACAATCACACTTTCATTCCTTCCTTCACGCAGCGCCTCGAAAAACTTTTCTTCGGATTCTTTACCAAACTTTCGAACCACATTAGTAAAAAGATAGGAAGCTCCCACGGTGTGCTGGCTGAAGGTCTAAATGCAATAGATGGCAAAACTAACAGCTACGTAGTAAAATCAATTATTGTTGCTTAATTCATTCGAGTTTATTCAACTCACTAAAAACTTTGTCAATTCATCTGCCTCTGATTTTGTTATCAGATCTTTAACTTTTAATGAACTGATCAATTCCACTGTCAAGGTTGTTCCATTTATAAGCTCAACTTGCTTCTTGTTAATTGTTGCCTGAAAGTCGGTCATTTTGGAGCTCACGAGCATGGAATGTGAATCCTTCCAAAAGTGCGAAATTCTCCACAGAATGATAAATTGCCTGCAAAAAGGGAACAACTAAAACATAATTCTACTGCTGTGTTGATTTTGATTAAACATTTCTCAACATCACAACTGCAAGACAATTCAATTCAAGACAAGTTAAACCTCCAAGCGGGCTCGCCACTTCCCACAGATTAGTACGTTTTAAAATACTTACACTTTTGGAAGACAATGTTTTGATTCTTTTATTTAGGACACTTAAATAAAAAAACCAATTTAAGTGGGGTTCATAATGGTGATGAACAGCTGTGATGTTGAAGTTAGACAAGGTTTAAACTGGGTGCGATCTGCAAGCTCATTGTGGTGAGATGTGGTGACCACTATATATGTGACGATTGAATGTTGTTATAATTATAATTTGTGTAAAAGCCTATCCAGAATAACATTGCAGTGTATTGTCATTCAACTGATAAGACAAAACGAGGAGACGTACAGAACAATGTTATCATGTTTTGCAGCTTATAAAGAGCGAGTGGTTTTTTATTTGATAGTTCATGTACTTGATTTAACTTCTCTTTACTTACATAAATCATTCTTATCCCTTATATAATTTAGTGAAACACAAAAGCATTTGATTTTATGCATTTACCTGAGTCAGATTACTTACCTTGGCGAGTTCAACGTGGACACGTATGTAATAGTTTTTGTGTACTTACTCAACACGTACCGATGGTTGATATTGGACACATCATCTTCCTCACCTTGTTTACTGTTTGTGACAAATACCTAATGATGATCCAAATTAAATTTTCTGATGCATGGTTTAATAAGCTACAAAGCCGTGGTTTCGTATGCTTATAGTTATTTTTTTGTGGACAAGGGACCAAACTTCAGAGTACGGGAGCTTTAAAGATACATCAAGATACTGAAATTAAGATTGAGATCAATTTAAAGATTATGTTTTGAAATGGGTGGAGATTGAGACATGAGACTTACGGAAGCACAAACCTTTGAGAATGAGAAAAGAAATGGTGAGTTTAATTAGTTTGGTTGACTTTATTCTTGTCTTGTCCGAGTCATGAACACATCTGCCTAAACCACGTGTTTCAATTTCATTTTTTCATTTCGGTTTAAACCTAATTGATGCAGAGGTGCACCCAGTGAGGTTGGTACTAGGTTCTCGGCCCGTGTGCAGTTCTTCGACATGCATCTCTAACTCACTATATAAGAAATGTGAATGTCAAAGTGAACATACTTTTATCTTCTGTAAAACTTGTGGGATTCGAGATTATGTGACTAATGTGTATTAGTACTGGCGCTATTGTAATTGGGATTTGAGAGGTTCTGTCATTTGTAGTATGAAGTTCATTCTAGTGTTGATAAAAGTTAAGGTTAGTGACTGTCTTACGATTATCAGATGTGCGAGCTCTTCTTTTTTTATGATTGTGATTTTGTGAACTTACTTCGACTCTGGGGACGCCGACGGACATTTTGTGTGAACGAGATCTCCCGTGTTTTCCTACATATTCATTTACTGTCGGAGAATTGTCGTCATTTTACATGGATGGAGTCAGATTAGAGTTTTTAATTCTTTCATTTAATGGCATATTTTTAGTTTTATCCTACGGGACGAGTAAGGCCTAAGAGATTGCAGGAGCCTTTCGGGCAGAAAAAGCTGTAGTTCCAACACATTATATGCAGTCAACTAACACAGTTTAGTGACTGTTTTTTTAGAAAAAATTTCCGTTTAAAGCTTTAAGCATTTTGATGGAGCTTTTTATAAAAAAAGTATCGTATGGGATGCAAAGTGGGATGAAGCCTCCTGCTGGTTTGGATGTTGCAGTTTTCAGTTCTCCATATTTATTTTCATATTAATGTTACAATGTATTTGTATTCAGACACAATATGTTCTGTAGAGAAAAAGATAAACTTGCGATGTAAAATTTAGGTTATGTGGAATTGAAAGCCAGTTGGAATTTTTCATTAAGAAATTTCGTGACGTCGTGGCTTTCACCCCAAATTTCCAGTGATATATCTTGCAATGTCTGTCCATTCATGTTCTTCCAGCTGAGTAGGCTTGGCAACGCGACTTCCTTCAGAACCTTTAGGCTCCCCAATTCCACTGCCAGAAGGACGGCCTCGCCTGCATGCAAGAGAGTTAAATAACACACATAATCATTGACTACAAATCATCTTGTTTATTTTGTTGTGGCATTTTCTACAGAGAGATTACCAGGCAGCCCACGATATGCCGAAAAAACAATTTCCTCTGCAGCTTTCCGTGTTTCTTCAACTCCAAACTCCTTCAGCCAGACTCGCAACAGGGGAATTGCAGGTTCCCCGTAGATTTTAATTTGTGAATCTGACGGATCTTCTTCAATCTCGGGATTGTTTGGAATGATGAGTAGAGTCTGAAGTGCAACAGACCATTCCCACTCCGTCAAGTAGTGTTTGAAAATTTCTAACAACCTGCGAGGAGATTTACTTTCTGCAACGAATTCGCAGCTCAGTTTCTCGTAGAGAATTGGGGTGAGGCTGACAATATTTGACCACCACTCATTTGACACCCCATGGGGATCAGGGAGCCGGGCCTCTAGAATGATGTTCATCAAGTACAACTGAGTTGAAGTTCTTGGCATCCACAAGCAATTCAATATTTCGTTCTGCTGGAGAAATTGAATGAGACCACGAATCCTGCAACGCCATGTTTGGGAGTCCTGTTTGTCTGGACGACGTCCTTCGGTCACTTCGAACAAAATTTGCGACATGAGGAGTTCATTCAGGGATGGATAGTCCCTTAGAAGGGAGTCAAGCTTCTCGGGAACTTCGCAGCATGGCAAGTGAAGGAGGATATCCTTTACACAAAGTTCCAGTATTTTTTCTGGGATGTTCTGTTGCAGACGAATGAGAACCTCTCCCCACGAAATATTCTTAACAAGCGGCCAGTAACTTTTATCGGTGGATGGACGAGATGAGACCAAAGATTTCCTCAGGTCGTCGACATTGCCTTTTTGTAGGAAGGAATTCATGTCATATTCTTGTAATTGTCGGAACCAGTAGCTACTTTTGAACCGAGATTTTAGGTAAAGGAAAGTTTCGTTTCTGTCATCAAGGTAGAGTGACAGGGCAAACGCTCTACAAACATACGGGAAATCGGTATCAGTAATTTCGAATCTATCTATCTTTCTTGGAAACAATTGTTTTAAATGACGAATTTTGCCATAGCGAATTACAAATGGGAGGAATTCTAAGGGTAAGTTGTCCATCTCGTCCCACAAGTTTCCCTCAATTCCAAACACGGTTTCCAGAAAGTAAACTTCTCTGCTGTCACTGAACTCCCCTTCCTGTTTGTCCCACGTCTTCCGTTCCTCCATTTCTTCCAACTTCTTCAGAAGTCTCGTGTTTTTTACTTTGGGGAGAAGATACCGGAGGGCAGAGATCCCCTCCACCCCTTCGCTGAACTTCATACATATATTCTCAAAAGTGAACTGAGAGTCAACTTCAAACGCAGTATTGTGTTGCAGCTCATTTAGATTTGAATTTATGGTATTCATTATTCGGTTGTAAATAAAAACTCCTCCCCAAACAATTTCAAACTCAAAAGGATTTTTCATGGCGATATCTTCGTTTTCAGCAATAAGCGAACTGAATTCATTCTTTGTTAGTAACTCTGCCATTCTCCATGCAGCCTCCTTCCAATCCAGCGTGAACTCCAGGAATTCTTTAGTCATCATCGCTTTTTGCATTGCTTCTCGACCCAGTCGATTCTCAACAAAGCTTCTTCCGTGTCGATATAAAAAGTTATGGTGAAACACAATTTCAACGAGATTGTCACAGGAACTTAGTGCATTTGAAATTTCCGTTTCTGTCAGAACATGCTCCAGGCATTCTGCTTCGATGCACAGTAGTTTGACCACCAACTGGGGAAAAGGTTTTGCCCATTTTTGGTTAGATTTGTAGAGGGGGAGGTTAAAGAGTTGTGTACGAATCCACTTGGGGTCTTTCCTGATAATCCATTTTAGCAACGGTACATTTGCGAGAGTTCTATTGTCGGTTGCTGATTTAATAACGTTGTGAATGACTTGTGGGTTGTTAACGTCGACGTGTGCTGAGAGAACCTCATCTCCTGCGAGAAGAAATAGACGTCCCTTGAGGAATTTCTGCAGTTCATTTAATGTCATTCGCTTTCTTTGAACATGCTTCCACCACGCTGCCAGAATTACGAATACCCTGTTAGTGTTCAAATTTTAGCTGTTAGTTCACTTTCTCTACGTTTGACTACATTTACTGTTTCGAAGGAACCAATTTTGGGGACCAAAACATTGACAACTTGTCCAAATATTGACTCCTTACACCCATGTTTATTAATTGTCTGTATACGAAAAACCTCAGGGTCAGCATCGCGTATGGAAATATTCCCGGTTTTTCCCAGGTAATAGGCATAAGTGAATCGTGTAACGTTTGCT
>JAQGAD010003014.1:0-11468 GCA_034696625.1 Isotomurus palustris
ACTCATTGACGCACAAGAAGTTACCGAAGAACTTTATTTACTGGTTAACCCGACACGGGAAGGGCTGTCAATTGTGGTCACATCACCGTACAAACGTAGTTTAATCAAGTTACTCCTAGCCTGATCTTTCTGAGACGGGATTAAATTCAAAGATGACTTTATCTAATGCAAAAGAACTGGAAGTAATGGAAGAAGTAAGCAATTTTATTTTTTATTGAAGCATATATCTGTTAGTGTATTTTTTAATCCGTGCATTTAAGATTGGATTTCCTTACAACCCATTTAGTTCCGATGTCGGTTGAAAGACACATTACGGGACGAAGAGTTACGCGATGACATGTTCTTAATTCGATGGCTACGAGGTGATTTAATCATATCTATTAACTTAGATCTACGAATGTGCAGTGATTTGCACTTAGCTTTAACATCCCTAGAAATTTCCTGTTGATTGAAATTCATAAAAATTGTATTTTAGCCCGAGACTTGGATTTAGACAAATCTGAGAATATGCTGAGAAATGTAAGACAAGCCTTGATACGCAGAATTCATTTATGTGTTGCATTCGTTTCGAAAGTTTAAAGCAACCTGAACTTGAACTAACTGCTTGACCCATTTGTAGAATTTGAAGTGGAGAAAGGAAAACAACGTTGACTCGCTATTAAGTACAAAACTTGATCCTTACTATTTGGAGAACTTCCCCCGATGGATTGACGGATTTGATAAGGGAGGTCGACCAAGTAAGATAGCAATTAAACTAGTATACTATCATCATTATTGCAGAACTTTTTAACTTAACCTGAACATTATTTACACTTGTACAGTCATCACACTAGACTTTGGAAAATGGGACGTCAGAGTCGTCCACAGAGATGGAAAAACTCCGGAAGGATTTATGCTGCACGTCACGGAAGGCTTCGAAATCATCCTCAAAGCAATTTCAGAGAGTAATGAGCGTCTTAGATCTCCAGAAAATCCGCATCCCGTCTCTCAATTTGTCGCAATCTTTGATTTTCAAGGTTTTCCTTATTCACAGCTTTTAAATTACAAAGGTAAGTGTCAAGATTGTGTATAGGATCTCTTTATTGGTGAAATTTAACAATACTATCATCTATGCATGCTTATAATTACTAGCTGTTTATTGTATCCCTATTCCCTATAACATCATGACAGGACTCACATGTTCACATTTATCCTTGAATTTTTCTTCTCATTGCTGACGTATTTGCATGTTGAGATGAAAACGAGGAAAACTTCTTTTTCATTCCTGCTCTTGAATAGCTAGTGCACAAGGGATCAACACTAAGTAGATAGGCTTAATTTTTTAACTTAGGCAGAGATTAATCATACCGGAAGTTCCGGAGCTCGCGAAACCTATTCTGTAAAAAGTATTCTTGAATGTTTACAGCTGTTGCAAGCATCTTGCAGCTTGGGTCCATGTATGAAGCTTACTATCCTGAAATCCTACACACAGCGTACTTTATCAACTGTCCGTTTTTCATATCAAAAGTGATGAGTCTCATAAAACCTGTCATTGCACCGAAGACAATGAACAAAATAAAATGTTTAGGAGCGAAGGAACAATGGCAGCAAGCAATACAAGAAGCTATTTCTCCAGAACAAATTCGACCACAGTTTGGTGGAACTATGGGTCTCATTACAAGCAATTGAAGTAATTTGGATCTGAGTCATGAATTGTACAAAGCATATCCACTATTCCTACTACTTATACTTTATTATAGCCCAAGTTGAACGTGAGAATTAAAGAATACAGCTTGAAATGGTTGGATGATTATATTTTTATTAGTTTCCCACACGTTGCTTTCAATAATACAGACCATTATACTATACCTAGAAATCTCCATACAGTACTATTCAAGGTCGCTTCAAGAATTTCATTGCGTAATCTAGAGCTTTCTGCGCTTAGCCAATGCCCTAAAAGGTTCAGGTGACAGGTTGAGTCCGATAACAGGCACTGTGCTTGGTTTTGGATCTCCTGGGGGTACGGAAAAGGTAAACTTTTGCAGAAGATTGGATACCATGAGATAGACGGAAGTTTTTGCCAGTGGTTCCCCAGGGCATCTTCGTTTTCCTTATTAAACCAACCAAGTCTTTTATTAGTATTTCGTACGTTGCACCACTTCCTTAATAATGCTGTGTAAACTACCTGATCCGAACGGAAGAAGCCATTCGTCATTGGCAATCAGGCGTCCATTGGAATCGATGAATCTCTCCGGTCGGAATGTTTCAGGATCACCCCAATGATTTTTATTACGATGAATTCCCCATGTGTTCATGAAAACAAGCGACCCCTGAAAATCGCACACTGAAATTATTGAAAATTGTGTGTTGATTTTGTATTTTGCTTCTTAGGGATTGACACCTTTACCTTTGGAATTTCATACCCTTTGTATAAAATAGTTTCTGTTAGTGCATGAGGAGTCACAATTGGAGCAACGCTTGCATATCGATTAACTTCTAAAAGGAAAGCTTCGAAATACGTCAGTCTATACACAAAGAAGCAAAGAGCAATGAAATTGCTATTCACATTCATTACGATATTATTCCAATCGGCTATTTATTTTTATGATTCTTACTTATCCTGCAAGGTTACAGATCGATCCTGTCCTACAACTTGATCAAGCTCCTCTTGAATCTTTACTTGAACATCCGGGTGCAAAATGAGGTAAAGAAGTGCAAACCTCAAAGTGATTGTCGTTGTATCACTTCCTGCCACAAATAAGTCCATGCAAGTAACCACCAATTGCTCATCTGTGGTTCAATCAAAATATAGTCAAATCCATTGCCCTTCAAGACTCACGCAAAATTAGCAGATAAATTAAATTTCACCGCACCAAAAAAGTTTGGATTGCTTGGAGTCTTGTCGTATTCTTCCAAGTAAGCATCAATGAAATCTCGAGGCTCGCCAGGCACTCTTGATGTCTTGTGTTCAGCGATAATTTCCTAACAAGATTTTTTTGGACGCAATTAAGCTTTCAGACTATACAAAATTAAAATATGTTCGTTTTAGGCCAAGTCTCATGTTACCCTCATGGTCTTTTTCAGTATGTTAAATCCTTCGATTTGCTGAGCAAATCCACTTCCTTGAGGAAACAAATGCCTTAAACTCTGGAACGACCAAAATATTCCAGCCCCAAACGCTCTCCTCCGCAGAGTATCCTTCACAATCTTTTGGAGTCTGAGAACATTAGGATCATCCAACTCAGTTCTAATTCCAGCAACCATATTCCACAGAGTTGAGAGCACAGCAGGCCCAAAGGTAGACTCGAAAGTTACAATCGACTTCCCTTTCGCAACATATTTGTCAATATGATCTATCACGTTTTGAACTTCGTCCATAACGGAAGTTTCCATGTTGGTCTTTCCATATCCGAAATCTCGCAAATGCCGAAGCGAAAAGCGACGAGTTTCTCTCCATAATTCTCCATCGGTCATTATCATTCCTGTCGACATGCACATTCCATTTAAAACAGTCCAGTTTACTTCAAAAATTGTATTTTACAAAATTTGGATACCCAAATCTTTCCCGTCTCCTTTGATCTTTGACATGTGATCTTTCGGCCTTCCATTCCACTCATCTCGTTTCATTACTTCATGAATGATTTGAGGATCGCTTAACACAACTAATTACAATTTGAACTTGTAAACACTCGTAAATTACATCATATACATACATGCATGCTACATTTTCTTGGCCTTACCAACATATCGAGGACCAAAGTACATTCCATAAATGTTCCCATACTCCTTTGAGTAATGATCAATCGCTAACCACACACGTGCCCAATTTATCTTTGCTATCTGCGGTAGATTCCCGACTATAGGCCATCTGAATGGACCTGTAAGCATATCCACACAAACAGAAAACTTGTCACATTTTAACAATCCATATATGTTTAAATTTGTTTAATTCACTTAACCTGGGAGTTCCTTTGGTCTCCGTCTTACAGACAGAAAAAGGAAGACGATCAAAATGAGAACAAATGTTAATATTAGCCCGAGCATTTTCACAGAAATACAAACGATTTCAGTAATGATACGCTAAAATGGACCACTGGACATCTGACGAAGTATTTATTTGTTGAATAACCACGTTGACAGCGTCCTTGTAAGCTTACTACAGCATCATTCAGCTGTATGTGCATTAAGTAATAATATGCAAATAAGTTTTTTATTCAGAACAAGACATACAGGTTGGTGGACCATGCAAGGATTCGTCTAATGTGGATGTAAAACAGTTCTGAATAACCAATATCTTTGCGTAGACGTTAAAGGAAAATGTGCATGAGCTGGTATGCGCAAATATAGTCAGATTTGTGTTGGAAGATTACGCTGAATTGACAATTACGAATAATAAATTATTGTACAATGGGAAAAAATGTGTGCGCAACATAATCTGAGGACATGGCAGTTCAAGCTTATCTAATTTATAGCATTATTAAGGCATACACACACATTCTGTGGTATAGTCCATCCTATATTGTATTTGAGATAATCTGGACTGTGCGTGCTGCATATAATCGGTTACAGCAAAATGAAAAATTCTTTCCACAAATGCATTTATTTTCTTAGATAGGTTAAACAACGGATTAATAACAAATGATGTCCTTACTACCTGAAATTATCGATATATTTTAAATCATTTTCCTATTCCTAGGTGTACAATTATCCTATAAGCATGAAGATATGAAATGTTATAAAACGAATTGTCAGACGCGTCTATACGAACAGGAATTCGGATTCAGTGGATGAATTAGTATTTACAATGACGACAGTGAGCAATTGTCGCTACGAATTCCATATAAATAGGAATAAGCACATTTAGCATCTTTAATACAACTCGTGTCCAGCACTGTAAATTATCAGACTGCTTCTTGACCATTACTGGGTACCTGTCGGATCTTGACGGATCCGACATTCGATTTATAACACAGGGTATCTACTATGTCGGCCATTACATTGGAGGAAAAAGCATTGATAACAAAGGTGAAGTACATTATACAAAACTCTCAAAACTACTAGCATGTGGTAATAGCAACAGCATTCATAAAACTTGCTATTTCAATTTTTATCCACAGTTGCGACAACGTGTCGGTAGCATTTTGACATCCGAAGAACAACGGAGCGATTTATACCTGGTTAGATGGATCAGAGGTATTTAAACTAAATACTTTGGGTTTTTTGCTGAATACTTGATCACTTGTGGTTTGTTTCATTCAGCTCGAGATGGGAACTTGGACAAAGCTGAGTCTATGCTGAAGAATGTAAGCATGGAAGAAATGATCATTTTGATTTTTAGTGTTAACCATCTGTAATCTTCTTTGCATTTTTTTCAATTTCATACAGTCTTTAGAATGGAGGAAGCAAAACAAACTGGACGATGTTTTAAACAGATCCATTGATCCATGGATGAAAGAGAACTTCAAGTACTGGATTGAAGGCCATGATAGAAATGGTCGGCCTGGTAAGTCTATATTAAGAGAGTTTATCAAGATTGATCCGACATATTTCAGATGAAATTGAGTCGGACAAATGGTTTTAAGTGCTTGAGATGCTTCTGGGATCTTGGGACATTCGAAAAGCTATGGATGCTGGAAAAGAAGATGAGTTCATATTATTCGTGAACCAATTTTTTGAACGGCTAATGCTTCGTATCCGACAAAACAACAAGGATAGGAAACCAGGTCAAGTTGAAATCACTCAATTTATTGCTGTTATTGATTGGAAAGGCTATTCATATGCCCAACTTGTGCATTGGAAAGGTAGCATTACAACTTTTATGCATGAAACTATCCATTACTTGACATCATTATGCAACCTTCGAAATTCCAGCTTTGCAAAACACTTTGAAATTGTGTTCCACTTATGAAGCTCATTACCCTGAGGTCTTGTTCAAATGCTATTACATTAACTGCCCAGGAGTCTTCTCAAAACTATTGGATTTGATGAAGACTGTACTCGCTCCAAAAACAATCAACAAAATCCAGTGCTTTGGGACGAACCGAGAAGAATGGGAACCTGAAATAAGGAAGTTTATAAACCAAGATCAACTAGGGAGTGAATATGGAGGCCAATGTAAACGGGAATAATGTGTTATTTATCTAATAATAAATGGTGTATATTTGGCTTCTAGTAAATTCTAAAAATTGTAACTACCTGAATCTTCAGCGCTTGTCAATAAATGAAATCATAACTAAGACATCATCTTGTTTGGCCTGTCACATGCAACTTCATTTCAATGTTGACATTTCCTGAAGGATTTTGAATTCTCTTAACCAGCTGGAAAATATTTAACGGGGCTCAGGAAACCTTCCATAGCCAGCCTTGATCCAGATACGCAGATGAGGAAAGAAAAATATTAATTTTTATGATTTGGTGATGAGCCAAGTCTTCCGGAAGTGTAGGTGGATTTCCTCAACCGATTTCCACGATTGGTTAGCATTTTATAAGTGTAAAGTAAACTTTACCATGTTCGCCTCAAGAGCGTTGCTCATTTTCCTCTGATTCGAGATTACGCAACCATCTTGCCATCAAGAACTAAAGAGCAGAAAACGTCCCGTCACGCAGTTATTCTAAAAACATGGGTGACTTAAAAGGGGACTTGAGGAAAGCTATGGCTGAGGCCGGCAAGAGGGAAGGTCTTCCACCAGTGATAGAAAAAACTCTCGGATCTATTTGGGAACAATTTAAAAAGACACAACCTCTCAAACTATCTGAGAAAGGATTGGATGACCAGTGGAGTAAGAAAGACTCTACAGTAATTCCTTATTCAGATCACAAAAATTAATTTTTCTACTTTCTCTATATTTCTCTTAGAGGAAAAGATTGACGTGTGGGAACAACTTCAAAGATGTCTGGAGAAATACGGAGTCCATCCTAAAATCATTGAAATCACGATGAAAAAGTTGAAAGCCAAATATGGGGAGACTCCAACAGAAGCTCAAGCCAAACTTATGGTGGGCTAAACTTTCTTACTATCCTCCAAAATTAAAGCAATTACTAATTATTTTTATTTAAGCCTCTTCAAGCTACTTCGTCACACTACATTGGTATACTTTAAGCTATGACCTGTGTGCAATAAATTTACAAATCATGCATAAACTTATTATGTATTGTATGATTTTATTTTTCTTCAATACTTATTCATACAAACTATACACTATAATTTCTAAGTACTTCATGTACACGTGCTGAATCACCTACAAATTTCATTCCATTCATCATCTACATGAGAAACACATATTTTCTTACTAATCACTAAACCGGATATCTAGACTAGGGAACTTGAGTAAATTGAATTTTACTTTAAAGCTATAACAATCCATTTAAATGCAAAACATGAGTACGAACGATCAGTGTAACTTTCACAGTACCATTTCTTCAGCGGTAGCATAAGATATGTACAAAATACTTCTGTTCAAACATCATCAACGTGTAATAAAAAGATAGGAAACATGTAATATGCACAACATCATAAGAATTAAAATCGCCAGTTATACGAGTACATTAAATGCATGGCAGTGTCATACGTTTTTAAATAACAATGTATATAAATATCTTCAGTCTAAATATTGGTAGCCTTTGATTCCATAAGAACTCTGTATGGCGAGTGGGAGTGAACGCTCATGTTGCTACTTCCCATCGCTTGAGAAGCAACTGCGTGATGACCTACGTTTCCATGATTGTGTCCCATCGGACGACCACCGCTCCCGTTGTTGTGGAAGTGGCCATGAGAGTTGTTCATATTCGGAGTGGACTGCTGAGGATGCATGTGGTGTTGAGGACTGAATCTCCCCCCACCGCCACCCCCACCACAATTTATAGGACAATGAACAATCGGAGTGCTTTGGTATGCGACGCAATGAGACGGACTTTGTTGAGAAGTGTTGTACGATTGTTGGCTGTTGTGCATTGTCTGGGGAGTTCGTGGGGGATACTGAGACCCATTTTGATTTCCCCATTGTTGATTCGAAACGCTTGTGGAGTTTGTATTGTTGCTCATGGGTCCTGTGTTGCTTGAGGATTGGTGGGAGGACATGGAATTGTTACTGGCACAACTGGGTGGAGCGAAAGGGTAGGCAGCTTGAGCTGAATGGCAAGACAGATTTATGTGCTGGCTGAAATTGGAATTCGGTCCGAGAAGCGGAAGAAGCCATTGCTTGAGACGGGAGTGAAGTTCTTCGAAAGTTGGTCTTCTTTGGGGCATCTCTGCCCAACATTCCACCATTAGGGCGTACATCCTCGGAGGACACATGTCAGGACACGGGAGAAGTTGTCGGGATCGAATCATTTCGATTACTTCCTGATTACTGTACCCGTAGTATGGCTGCAAGAACACAGGATTAGTGGCACAACTAATTTGTTTTTATGGTTATAGAATACTCGTTAGCACTCACTTGTAATCCGAAAGAATAGATTTCCCATAAAACTACTCCGAAACTCCAGACATCAGATTCAGTTGTGAACTTCCCATATAAAATGGATTCAGGTGGCATCCATCTGAACAAACAACAATAAATAGTTGGTAAAAATACATGTACCAAAGCAGACGTGTAGCCTTATGCACCAGCTTACCTGACTGGAAGGAGCGACTTGGACTGCACCCGGTAATAATCAGACGAATAAATATCTCTGGATAAACCGAAATCTGAGATTTTAACAGTTAGACCTTCACCCACAAGAGCATTCCGAGCAGCTAAATCTCTGAAAACAAAATACAAATTCGTTTAGATTTACCATCAATATGATTCCTACACAGGCTCGATCGTCTAAGCACCTGTGAACATAATGATGAGCTGCTAGGTATTCCATGCCAGCTGATATTTGCGTAGCAATGAACAGCATTTCATTAGCTTCTAGGATATACTCAGCTTGTGACTCTGCTCTCGGCGAGTGGGTCATCAGAAACTCATGCAAGTCGCCTTGCGTCATGTACTCGAAAAGCATCGAACGAGGTTCTTCTTTGGTAACGACTCCCAACAGGCAAACAATATTCGGATGCTTCAGTTCCGCCATTAAATCTGCTTCACGGTAGAAATCTTGACGGGTTTTCGTTGTGGCTGAGGCTTTCAAAGTTTTAATTGCAACTCTCATCGGGGGTTCTCCAGGTCGAAGGATTGCCTCTCCTTTGTACACTTTCCCTAGAAAACACAATCGATAAACCTTCAGTAACCCACAAACTTTGTATTGTTCTTGTTAATTATTCTTCACCAGAAGAGCTCGATTATTCTTACCAAAAGCGCCTTCTCCAAGCTCCTGATAGAACTTCGTATGACCCAAAGGTATTTCAGGTGCTTTTTGTCCAGGCTTTCTCAACAAGCTATTCATCTCCAAATCTTGAATGGAACCTCGAGACCCAACCGACTTACTGGCAGAACTTTTCTTCGACGATTTCTTTGATGATCGACCACAACATGAGCATAAGATAAGGAGAAGAACCAAAACGACAAATGCAGCCACACCTCCAGACACCGTCAACCAAAACTTGTTTTCTACATAAAGTTCAGCGTAACCGTTAATATAACCCCACAGAACCATTATAACCCCAAATAATTTATACAAGATTCATGTATGCTAATTTACTCACCATAACCGAAAATCCCACACTTGTTAAGATTACAAGGTTCTCGTCGAAAGTGTTCGGAATTCGTGTAGCACCAAGGACTTGGTTCGATTCCACCAGGATTTCGACAAAAGTTGTGTCCCCCCATAAGTTCAGGATGGTCTGAGGACTTGAACTTAAGCTGGTGACTCCATGGTCGACACGGCTCTCCTGATTCGGTCTCTCCAACAAGGCCTCTGTAGCCTTGGCCATTATCTTTGTAACACGAGTGATCTTCAACGATTGGAGTGAGATGTCTCAAGCCTAGTCGAATACATGTCACAGACTCCTTGGATCCCAATGGGGGCAACTCAGCACATTCTGGAATGGGCAATTGTTGTCCAATGAGCGGATGACGCTTAGCCAAAGCGTATTCTTGTCGACATAAGTCATGTTCCAGGAGTTCACACTCTTCACGACACAGTCGTCGCGGTGAAACAAAGTTGAGGACACTTTCTTCTGGATTCAAATTGTCTGGACATAATGGGTATGCTGAGTAGCATAATGAGGGCATTGCGTATTCCCAACATCCTACTGCAATATCCCTACAATCCAATTAAAAATATAGCAGTAAGATCACATTGTAGATTTTCTACGAATTAAAAACTTTACTTACGGTGAGCTCCGAACAACTTTAAGGGCTTCTCTCAGTTTAGTTTCAATCACAACCTGACTTTCTTCAGAATGCACATAGATCGTCCGATTCCCTATGAAGTTCGAACAAACTTCTCCCTTGTAAACCTGCAAATAAATTACACAAACAGTTGTTAAATTGTTAACACATCAATTACATTTAAATTTTGAAATAGATAGTTATGGTATTACTTGACACAACCCTTCCCCATCTTTGGGAGGTTGTAAGCTGGATTTCGAACTGGGAACCGGAATTACACCCGTATTAGCCATCATTGGAACATGGTGAAAGCTATCGATTCGATGAATACTGTGTGGAAGGCAAAATAGAATTTCCTATTATAGCTACACTTGAATTACTTGAGCTTTCGAGCAATAAGAATTTGTAGTTGCTTGTGTCGAGATTAATTACTGTGTTTTGTTTGTGTGTATAAAAGTACAAAAAGTACAAAATTAGTAGAAGAGAGGTAGAAAAGCTACACTACATTATTTTGGTAGTGGTATTATGGTATTATGATGTGAAGGGTGGAAAGAAGGGGATGTTGAGTGAATTGGGCTAGGCCTGTGTAGTTCAAGTTGAAATATTCGGTAAGTTCGGTTTCAATCGGATCCTCAGGAGGGTGATGTTGGCAGTATGAGGGTGTTTTTACTCGCAACAAGGAAGTATTAGTCAGATGAAGAACATCTTATACACATAGTATTGCATCTCCAGCAGTATTTGTGGAGGTTTAACTAGTGCAGCATGGATAGATGAAGGAATCGTGGGTTGCTTCTGGACAACCCTGGTACATGCAGTTTCCCCGTATAAAGATCATGCAATGGGTTATGGGAAAAAGTTAGGGGATTGTTGCACAACTACAAATGCTGGAGGAATACTTGAAGACTTAATACAGAGATAAATACTCAGAGAAAGATTAGATGTAGTGGATGTTCTCTGACTTTCAAAGATGTCTTTGTCACACACACAGCAGAGCATTGCGTGATGCGTGTCTTGCGTGCGGATTCGTATGATCGTGTGTATTATTGCATGCATCTGTAGATGTGGAAGCTCCGTAAGATTTCTGTGTGATATATGCCGCAAATAGGTGATTCGTGTTTGAAAGATAGCAGAAACTTACTTTCCCGATTCACCTATTTCTGGATAGGACTCGAAAGCACTTGGGAAGTTGGGAATGACTCCAGATTCTTGACCTGCAAAGATTAATAAATCTCAGCA
>JAQGAD010003015.1:0-11463 GCA_034696625.1 Isotomurus palustris
ACCACACCCCCCGATTTGAGGGGGGCCCGGGCCGGTCACACCCCTTTCCGCGCCCGGGTGGCTAATTTATTACTACTAATAGCAATTTCGAAAGCTAATAGAGAACCAAGGTAGCCTCTATTAAACTTATGCTTGATGCAACATATTCAACGGGATTTCTTCATACTCCCCAACCAATTAAACAAGTAACCTCACCCAAGGAATGGGTATCCCAATTGGTTTCATGAGAATAATATATTACTTAACGCTTCCACAAAAAGAGTTGTCTAATTAGGTCACAAGTTTCTTCAATTCTAAATGAAGCATACGGATAACGCAACTGATGAATTGTTAAAACACAAAAATAACAATTGTTATTAAAACAATTAGCATTCAACTCAACTTTCGCCCATTTCTTTCAAAGCTCAATTCACAACTTCCTGTTCATTTCAGTTTTCATTTTCCAGTAGTTATCATTTTGGAAGATCTTTGAAATCTTAAAATTTTAATTTAATGATTATTTTTTGTCCCCTCTTGAATTTCCCTGATTGGTTTTTTTACCTGTGTCAATTTGATGTTTATCTGAGTAGGCCTTCTAAGAAATGCAATGCCACAAGTATTTTTCCATAAAGTAACTCCAATTGCCAATCCAAGGTTAAACACGCCGTGCACCTCTTCAGTAAAATCTAACCTTTCATCCCCATTACTCCTTATTGTTGCCCTCAAGTCAGCCTCGCTGCTTCCAAAATTAATCCTTTCAGCAAAAATTTGCTTTCATGTTCTTCTGTGGTGACAGAACTACTTGCTTAACTTGTACATTAAAAAAAATTAAAATGGGTAAAAAAGTAATGGGTACACGACTCAGACTGAGAAGTAATAATATTAAATTCGAAAGTGAACAGGTAGACCTAGTAAAACTCGGTTGGGAAATCCGATTGAATTTTGCTGCTGTTTTAGCAGATTAATTTTTTCAGTTATGACTTTCTACGCTACTCGCTCACTTGCAGCTACGAAGAACTTATTGACTGGGTTTCGTGCCTAGATGTACAGATGGACGCAAAATAGACCGACCAGATTCCACAAAAAGGCAGTTTTAGTCTCGATAGGAAGTGAAATAAAGACAAATGGTACAAACACAAATGATTGATTTGAATTTTTTATTGCACCTACGACATGAGGGAAGCCAATGATCGGAAATTACAATATAATTTTGTTTTGAATTTTTTACCGATTCGTACAATAAAACCTTTGCAAACTGTTATTTCCATTTCAAGTCCTCCCTGTAATATTGAAACAGAAAATAGTCAAGTTCTACAAAAAAAATCACACATACATCAATCTTCCAAAACTACTGTTTTAAACGGGTACTTACTACACAGATAAATTTCCGACGAGAATTATTTGGCAAAGTTTTGATTCTTGGAGTGAGGTTATCCTTCATGTACAAAAGACAAGACAGTCCTGTCAGCACGGTTGTAGTTTGAGGGGTAGCCGTCGATGAGTTTAGCAACAAAAGGAGCCAAAGATAACTCTTCCCAACTATATACTCCCTTAGGTCTCCCCCACACGGACCATTAATTCATAGTTATTCTTGTGCTTCACAAAAGGTATATAAGTAAGTGTATATAATTTTCAAAATTGTTATCCATAAATTTAATACAGTTGAAGTTTAAAAAAACTGGTTTTTATTGACAAAGTTAGTTAGTTCTTCTAAATCTTCTTGAGTCTTGATGGAAGCTAAGTTATAACCTTCTCCAAAATGATTCTGGCAGATTTTGCTAGCCCTGTCATAATCGACCTGAAATGTGTTATAGTTTATCGCCTCAAACGCTACTGATCATATGAAATGTACTCACAAATGCAGATTTACGGATGCACGAAGATAGTGGTAGTACCTTTTTTGGTCCGCAGATGATACAGTGTTAATCCAGATATTGAATGAAGCCACCAGCACAGTCAGCCATATGTGACTCAAAACTAAAAGTGCATTGAACATTAGCGATTCGAGTTATGACGTGAACAAAGAATGTGCAATTGATACAGATACACATATAAAGTTCATATTTTAAGCATTTGATTTATATATGCAACCTCTCAAGATAGAATCACAGCACCTGAGCTTATTCAACCCAAATCTGTTAACAAATCTATCGTTAACTATTTGAGACAAACATCTGCATTATATGATATTAATTTAGTTTAACTTGGACTTGGAAAAATGTGCAAGGCTTCTTGAGTTCTCACTTACCAAACATTTCTGATGAATGAGTCTAAATGTATTTTATTGACAAGTAGTTTCCAGTCTAGATATCAAGTACTAAGCGCAAAAAGCAAAGATTTATAAATTTTTTGTCTACTGCCTTGGTCGATGTACAGTTATTTGTATTTTTTATCCAGTTGGTTAACAAAGATATTTTGCTGAAAAAACCATCCACTGACAGTGTTAATGCTGTAATTTTGATTTATTTTAGCACTTAAAGGGGATTAAAACAAATTAAGGTTACTTAATCACGACACTGCACTGAAAACCTTTTTGAAGACACGCTAATGACTTTTTAATGTACCTTACATTACGATTCGTGAATTTAAAATATTGACACTAACAATAAATAATATCCTAGCTGTTCCTTACTGCAGAAAATTAATTGCATTTTTATCAAGGAAGTTTAAAATTTTCCGGAAATGCGCGTTATCTCAGAAGTCGGCGTTAGTTAGTTAGTCCGTAATTCTAAGAAAATCACAGCTTCTAAAGGCCACTAAAGAACAAACTTTGAATCTATGTAGATGAGTAGAAATTCCTTTGGACCGAAATGAGACAAGAGTAGAGAGTACAGAGACACAATTTGACACAAAGGCAAGCTAATGGGGAATGGGAAAAGATTGGATTTTAAGTTTAAGTGGTTTTGGAGTTCAAGTAGTAGCAAGCACAAGCAGTTTCAGTATGCTTTTTAGTAAATTCAGTTATGTTCACGGCAAAACACACTGGGCATAAAAGGCTTAAAAATTGAGAAAGCTGTAAAGGTCACTTCACTTGGACTATGAGGATAAAAATAAACGATTTTTAGTGCACCTGTATGAGTTGTGACAGCATTTGGACTGAACAATGTCTTTGCTCAGTTTTAGCCCAGGTAATTTCGGGCTTATATACACATCAATGATGTCCAGCTGTCCGTCACTGTCTGTTCGGTATGTGTGTTCCCTGTTTATCTCAAGAACGACTAGACGGATCGACAACTAATTTTGCAAATATTTAATAAAAAGCTATGAAAAGCTCCCTCCAAAATTTTTATTGTTAAAGATTGAACTTACGACAAGGGAAAGGTTAGAGTCGAGAACTTTAATTTGTTCACTTGCACAAAGTGACACTTTGAGGAGTTATCTACCGATTTTGGTATCCATGCATGCGTGGATACTAAATTCTGTAGATTATTTTCTGTAAACTAAATAAATTATCTGGGCATCTGCTTGTCGTAGGTTTTGAAGTCACTAATGTTGAATTTAAGGCTGAAATTAAGCCTTTAAAATGGCGATTAATTACAGATGATTTCAAACCTACATTGACCGGTATTTCCCCTTATGTGATGTAAGCTTTTATCTGACCCGTGACAAAAAGAATGTAGCAGAATTTTGGTAAATGATTGCCTTCGGTTCTAATTCATTCAATTGCTTTATCACAAATTACAGGCAAAGCTACAGTGAACGACGGACGAATAGACGAATCAGATATTCGGATTATTAGACTTGCATTGCAGTCCCAAACGAAATAAATCAAACACAAATTGCACTAACACAAATAATAATTGTCAACCAAATATTTATTCTGCCAATAACCTGAAGAAAACCAATAAACAGGAACCTTAATTGCAATTATCTTTAGAATTTTGAATTGAATCGTCCCATAGAATCTGTGGAAACTATTACTCCGTAACACTCTAATCCTCCCGGTACTGAAATACAGAAGACAGTCAAGTTGAATGACAATTCATACCATAAATGCCAAAAACGTCGATATTCCGAAACAGGTTTTTGCATCTTTAAAACGGGTGCTTACTTCACAAACAAATCTACGAGCTGCGGAGTAATTCTCAATTTGGATGCTTGGGGTGTAGTAATCCTGCATGGAGAAGATAGTCCTGTCATTGGATGTGTATTTGGACGGGTAGCCTTCGATGAGTCTTAGCACAAATGGATCCAAAGGTAACTGTTTCCCGTCTCTTCCATTAAGCCTCGTCCACACGAATCGTCCGTCAGATTGGGAATAACTTCCACTGATCCATAAGGCAGTTTGCGCTAGCCATATCAGGAAACCAGTTTCATATATTTTGATGTTCTATTGACAAATTAAATCTAATTCAGTTAGAAATTGAAAAAACTTCCTCACGTGACACGTTTCTATTCAGGAAATCAGTGAGTGCATCTAAATCTCCTTGAGTCTTGATGGCAGCCAAGTTATAACCAGACCCATAACTACGACAGGTTTCACCAGCCGTATCAAAATCAGTCTGTAATTTTTAATGGTACCATATATTTATGTTAAAAACCGTTGATTACGCGAAACGTACTGTATTCACAAGTATAAAAAAGTCCACTTACAGCTTCTTTGACGAAGTAATACCGTGCTTGTTTTGCTGATGACCCGCAAAACTGTGAGCTAAGCCCGTTACTCATCCTGGAAGAGCGTGAAGCAAAAATTGCAGCCAGCTGCATATATAACAAGGCTAAAAGTGCATTGAAAAGTTATCTATTAGACATTGTAAGCGACCGACAAAAGAAGGCGTAAAAGATAAATTTACTGCTACGAGCAGCTTTTTATTTTTATATACAGCCTTTTAAAATAAAATAAGCTAAAACGTAATTTCTGTACAGCTGTAAAAAACTAAATTCCTGAGCGGATTATTTGTTAATTTTCCGTGCCTTTGCCTTTTAGGGCTGTAATTTAATGTTAACATTAATTTAAGGGCGAGTTTTCTAATCCCTTTTCTTTATGCGTCTAACCACTTCTTTCTAGTTTCTGGGCCAGAGTAAGCGGATACAGGCTTGAACCCGTTTCTGATTCTTAAACGACACCTTTATCAAAGTATTTAATTGAGTAAGTTATCTTGGTTTCTAATTTTGCTAGAAATACGAACCTATCAAACCCTAAACTAGCCATAAACTAGGATGTTAGCCACTGGTCCTTAAATCTGTTTAGGACAGTGCAAATAAGAAACTGTTGTATATAAATATTGTTGTTGAGATTAATAGAATACAATATTATCCATAACGACAATTTATGATCTTTAACTTCATGCCAGAAAAGTTAAACAGTGATTCACAGTCCCTAGAGATTTACGTTCCCCAGTTCACTCCTATTGTGCAAATCTGCTTAGTTCCTACTACCAACAGACATTGGAACGCAATAATCTGCGCTGAGTTCGTAACCCCGATTTAATTAGGGAAAGGACTATAAAACTATAACTCGGACTATTTAACTTTAAAAGTTTTATCTCTTGCTAGTTGAAAATATCAGAAAAATCTATGAAGAGGTTGATCGCTTAATGCAGTGTAACACAAAAACTGGCTGTAAATCAGTGGTTAATTACGATTCTGGAGACATAATTCTTGCTTGTGTGGCATAAATACTTTCGATTTACTTGATTCTCACTTGCTAAAAAGCATTTTGGATGGATGAGCTGGAACGTATTTTCTTCTTCAGTGGTTTACAGTCTAGGTATGAAGTACAGAGGACACACAGCACCGATTTTGCAGCAACGTATCTGAATTACTGATGGATGCAATAGCGTTTGTAATCTTCACCCAATGGATTTATAAGTTATGACGCTGGGAAACAAAAATCTCCTGACATCGATAATACTGCACGTTTGGCATTTTATAGCACCTAAAAGTGATGAAAAACAATTACTGCTAATTGTTGGCAAAGGAAATTTTGTAAGATATCGATAATTACTTTTTAATGTACCATAATTGACAATTTGGGTAATTCCCGAATTTAAAATTTTTTTGATAGCAACAACGATATCTTAATGGCCGTTTATTAGGGAAAAAATTATTTGATTTATTACTTTATTATTTATATTACACAGAAATATTTAGATTTTTTGTTTTGATCGTTAGTCTAGCATTAGTACTGGCTCAATCTAGTATTTCTAAGTTCACACTAAACCACCTGGATGAACAGAGAATATGATTGTTAGATCGATAGAATTAATTTGGGTTCGTTTTCTGGACTGAAAATTGCTGTGCGTCAAGTTAGTACAGAAACATGATCGATTCCGTAATGTCTAAAACAAAGCTGGGTGTTATTGTTTGGAATTATTGGTCTCAGTAGCAGAAGCAGGAAAACCTTTTGCGTTCAATTTAATCCAATCGTTGCATTTAAGCTGTAATTGACAGAAATTGCAAAAAGAACCGGCGACTTTAAAGCTTATTACAACGATACAAAATAATAAAATAATAAAGAATAATATGCTGTTGATTTGAATTTCTAACCTATTCTTAGGAGAAACGGATCAAAGTTTTATCAAGCAATTTGTGGGATTGTGATTACTTTAAATATCGATCAATTTGAAAATAAAAAATATTACTACTGCAAGGAAATCTTGTCATAGAAGCAACGTTCATTTCCTGTTGCCCATCGATCGATCGATTTAAACCTCCAAGTGAACGAATAAAGACAAGGACCAATTTTTAGTTGACGTGGGTTGTTTTGTTACATTTTTCAAACCTGCAGAACACTTGCCCTCGCACAAGTCTTTCTCTTTCACCTTCCCCATTTGAATTCCTTAACCAAGAAGTCGTCCAATTTTAGATTGGAAAGGTCTCACAATATTCGTAATGTGTAATTCTTGCCCTAGCCTGTTTAAAACTGTAGGTGCAGTCATAAACACATTCCATTATACGGGCGCTATCGGCATAATCCATTTTCGTGGAAAGTACAAGTCCATCTGGAGTAAATGGATGTGGACAAACGCCATTTCGTACTTTCTCTTTTTCATTTACATGGCTGTGAGGGCCTACCAGTCGAAAATGTTCGACCCCAACGTTCGTCATTTTCAAGCAACCTACGGCTTTGTAATTGTTGCTCTCTTAGAAATAAATTTATTTATTTTGTGCATCTACAAATCTCGAGACCTCGCTTATTTCCTCAATTTATTCCAACTATGGTGGAGTGAATTCACAGGTAAGCACAACAATAAATATTTTAAGATTCTAATAGTTTAATACTTAACTTACTTTACTCAGAAACTTGGCTACTCTTACGACCGACGAAGAAAGCTCATGAAAAGTCCAATTTGGAAA
Source organism: Isotomurus palustris (assembly GCA_034696625.1). Lineage (NCBI taxonomy): Eukaryota > Metazoa > Arthropoda > Collembola > Entomobryomorpha > Isotomidae > Isotomurus > Isotomurus palustris. The sequence continues at coordinate 7,279 of JAQGAD010003015.1, forward strand.
TTTTCATTATTACATTTTCTTTTTTGAGTCTAACACCATTGGGTGTGATTCCTGTTCACTACTTTTTGTTCCCTGACACTCCCTTCTACATCAGCACGTGTTTCTCCCCCGACATTCAACATTTCTTTTTAATTGAACTATTTTCTGTCTTACTGGTTACCTACATTTCTCAAACTTTCTTCTCTACGGCAATGACTGTATTTGTTATCGTTCTAGCATATTTTAGTAAGTCATAGTACAAATACATTTCTCATCATGATGTCTTTTTAAATGTTCATACGTGCTGAACAATTTTGTTGTTGCAGTGACCATCCTCCCAGTGTTAAAAACGGACCTTAGAATAAACCAACCAACTTACAAGACGTCCAAAGATCTCCGAAAACCTTTGGTGCTTACTATGGAATACAGGAAGCTAGAAATACTTCATAGATTGTCAATGGAAGTCCTAGGTGTCATCATTTTACCATTTCACGTGTTACTAGGTCACCTAATCCTTTTTTCCAACTACTCTCTCATCACAAACTCTGGAGTGTTTGACATAACTCAAGTGGTCACTACAGGATATGGGTCCATTGGTTGGATGTGTGTGCTGGAATTAGGGCGTTATTTTGCCAAGCAATCAGATACAACAATACGATCTTGGAAATGGAACAGAAAGGGAAGTTCCATGGAGCTGAAGTACTTGAAGAAATTCACGAAATGCTGCAAGCCCTTGACTGTCGGTACAAAAGGATACTTTTCCATTGGTAGGTTAACAGTTATTAAATTTCTCCGAGCAATCAGTAGAGGAACCTTCAGAGCCTTGCTTGCTCTGAAATGAAGAAGAGAAACGAGGTAATGAAGCTTTAAGCTACTCAAGAATATTTGTTTTTGAGCAATGAAGGAGTGCAACTTACTTCTCATGTGTATGTTTTAACAATTCACACACTTTTTAAAATTAAGATTAAAAATAATTTCCTTTCTGGTTACTTCGGCTCGAGTCGGTTGCTCAATGTTAAAAGCTTTTGATGGGGCAGTCAAATCCCAAACAGGAGAAGACCATCGTTCAGTGAACTTAGTACACATGTAAATAATAATGTACACCTTCTCTACAGGCATTGATATAATATTATTTTTTAATATTTCAATCAAACTTATTACCACTGAAACCAATATAAGGATCCACACTTGATGCAAACAGCTCCGTTCCTTAATTTTAAGCTTTCTACCAGCTAGCCGAATAAATTACGAAAATGACAGCTCCTCTAGAATTTGTAACACGACTAGCTATTCCATTAATCATTTCCTCTTTATTCTTCAACGAAATTTATGGACCTGAGCAAGTTAAAATCTACGACCAAGTGTCGCGAGCTTCTGATCTGGCCCTAAGTAAAGCAAAAGGTGAAGGCGAAGGAATAGCAGAAGCATTTTACTTCATAATAATCGGTGGAAGTTCTTCAGGAGCCAACCTTCACTCTGCCTCTTGGAAGTTGGAGGAGATCGGAGGAAGTTATTATCAGCCAGAAAAAGAAGCAGAATAGGCTCAATGCCAAAAGAACATGGAAAACCCTACAAACTACAGAGAATTAGCCTTTAAATAGAGTAGTGTCAAGATCTTGATATTTTCAAAAAGTTAACTGATTTCTAATTCCTCAACTGAATGATGATATTGTGTGTGAAATGTTTAGCCTCAATTTTAATGTATATTACTTACTCAATCTTACACCATACCATCCAGCAATACACACATAAAAATATATACTAACATATCCTTTTAACTTATTGATATCTTGAAAACCATAATTCTATTGTATTGAATATTTTGTCTCACAAGTTAACTGTTACAGATTGCAATGCTGACAACGAACCTAGCAATTTACAATTTATCGATAAATTAAGCTTATAAGAAGAAGGTTGCCTAACATTTTTAAATCAAAGAATAGACGCTGGTATTACTATAAAACCGTGTTACACCATTAATTTTTCACTACACATTAAATTGAGAACAACCCCAATAAAACCATCATGAGCTGAACATTGCAAATTATATCTAAACTGTTGGATCGCTTTGATCACGATTGAATTTAAGACTATGAGTCAGGCTCTAAAGAAAGTTTACGTTTCATTTGTCCCAATCTTCTCAGTACTAGAAATTTGTAAGAAAAAATATGCCAACGTCAGCAAGTACCTTTATTCTAAGTTATATTTCTAAATGTATTGTCTTACTTACTTCACAGATAAATGTCCGTTTGGAATTGTACACTTCAGGTTTCAGTAAAGGAGTGTACTGGTCCTTCATGTACAATACAATTCTGTGATTGAGGTTGTACTTGGATGGATAGCCAGAGATGAGCTTAACGGCAAATGGAGCAAGAGGTAAGGGTTTTGCATTCTTCCCTTTAATTTCCGTCCACACAAACCGTTTACCACCTTCGTAATAACTTCCACCAATCCACAGTTCAGTTTTTGCTATCAAACGAAGAGTATGTAATTCATTTACAAGTCAAAAAGCATCATGAGTAGGTTCTAAATTTAAAAAAAGTGTCTCACGTGCAACATTTTTGTTCAAAAAAGCTCTCAGTGCTTTTAAATCATCTTCAGTCTTGATAACAGCCAAGCCATAACCGGTTCCAAACTTTTGCAAGCAAATTTTACCTGCTTCTTTGTAATCTGCCTTGAGTTAATTACATTTCATAAAATTAGTTGTATTTCATGAATTACGTGGAGCATAAAGAATTGTTAGAAACTTACATGTTGCCTTGAATGGTAATATCGATTTGTTCCTAACCGTAAGGTGCTTGGACTGCTGAGGTGATCTTGGAGCCTGGGGATCCTGTGTTCCGATTCCAAAGGGAAGCTTCCAAAAACGAACGCCATGAACAGATGGGTCATAAATTGCAGAATCGTTTCTGAAATTAAAGAACTTAGACTTATTTAATTCAAAAGTAACTAGAAAGTGTTTAATAATGCTATTTTGCTTATTCGCTCTGTAAAAAGTAAAAGTAGGTTTATGGTTTTATATCCTCCAAGGAATTCAGTTTTAGAGATAATGAATATCTTATTCTTAGAAAATTCTGTGTACAAAATATTGTGCAGTCTAACCTTAGATAACGCGTTGGGATTTAAAGCAAGGAGAACACAATATTTATATTGATTTCTTGACCACTAAAGCCATATAAAACCTTTCATCTCATTTTTGTCATGTTTTTCTTGCAACATTTTCTTCGCGAGCAAACCTTATTTATTCATATAGTTGATGAGTTTGCATAGTTTACAATAATCCACTTTTAGTTGGTTGATACGATGCCAAAATATGTTAAACTGCAGTTCACAAGCATTTGAGGATTAGATGTACGTATCATACACAAAAGGCCAGAAGTCCAATAAATTCAAATACTCAGCAGAAGATACAGATCATGGCATCAGTACCCACATTCATCCGCTGACAAATAGACACACGATATTGAGGAATTTGTCAATTCATTTTGATTGTTACTAGCATTATTTTATGAACTTTATGGAATCGAAATTCTTCATAATTCTGCTTGTAGCCTCTTTAAATGCTTAAATTGTTCTCCTTTAAAATACTTTATTATTGTAAGAGGTTCCCATTTGCTGCATTTTAACTGACATTGTAACCTAAAATTGTATCAACTTCGCATCATCCCGTGCACTACTTGCTTATCGACTATCTTCTAATTCATTTTCATTTGCATAGCTTCACCAATTTTGTAAAAGCAGAACATGGGTCGAATCTATGTTTTAAATCTGAGGGATTTAGGGAATTTGGGTTGGATCTGATCATATTTGAATATATCTTCATGTAGTCTTTTGCCAGTGCTTACTGAAATCATCCTTGGCTCAGCTCAATCCTAATGATTATATTTAATGATTGTTTATTTGGGCATTTTCGAAAGACTTTCTCTCGAGACTTAGGTACAAGTCATAGAAGGTTACATTTATACCTACTTGAATAATTTGTAGAATTTTCTATGCAGTAATCCGTGTAACATGATATTGATTTAAAATTCAAACTACAAACTTCTTCTGAAATAAAATTACGAGGTTAACTAAACAGCAACTAGTGGAAGAGTCGTTGTTTCTGGAACCGCAGTTGTCGTCTGGTTCAACGAGTTGTTGTTCTAGAATTCCACAAACGATACAAAAACGTTAGGTCACGAGCTCTCAATGGGAAATTAAAAATCT
>JAQGAD010003016.1:0-11459 GCA_034696625.1 Isotomurus palustris
GCCCCCTGGTGACCAGTGGGGGTCAAATATTGTGCAATTTAATAGATCCATTTGCTTGTAGCTGTCAGATTTAAAAAGCAATTTCAAAAATATTAATTAAAAGTTTGACATATTTAGCCAACCAATTAATCAGTATGATTCAAATGCCAGTGGCAGTAGGACATTTTGCGCTTCCACTTGGCCGATTAGAAATATAACTCAAATTGGAATGCCCGCATATTGTCAGCGGATTACAATATTGATTAATATCCGGACCAGAATCTGGAAACAATAAGTTTCCCAACAAATCCAGAGGGGTTCGGGGGCGCAGCCTTCTATATTGTATTTACTTTTAATACTTTTTAACGTGTTTCAAGTTTAGTCGTTTAAAATTGTCTGGGCTAAAGAGACTGCTTGGCATGAAGTTTTTCCATGGTAATCATGACTTGCTTGGCGCTCGCCTTGGTGATGACTTATAAGAACGCAGATGGAAATCAATTCTTGAATCATGTGATGGATTTTGACACAATGCTTTCAAGTAATCACGAATTTGAATGTGTGCAAGCATGGATTTGAAATTATTGCTAATAAACAGTTTTGACGTTTTAGAAAAATATAAGGCGGTAAGCACAAGGCTACAGAATTGCCTGAAGATAGGACCGTTCAACATCCATGGAATAAAAAATCTGGCCTTAGTCTGGATAAGGCGTGAACCGGGTAGTTTTTCGCTTCTCTTTGAAATGCTGGGTTTTCTAACGAACGTTGTTGGTATTATGTTCGCTAGTTTACACTCAGCATATGATGGAATGGTTCTGGTATTTCCAAACAGAAAAATTTGCACAGGAAAAAGAAAATAGATACCTTATTTCAGTTTACAGGCAAATGCAAATAATGCATCAATTATCTAACAAATTATTTGCTGATATAAGTGTAGGATTTCATCATGCTGGTATACTGGTGATTTCCCTTGTCTGCTTTTTCAGAATTATCCGATGGAAAAACGAACTTAACCTGATGTCTTACAGCTTGTTAGTAATAGCAGCGGCAATATGTAGTCTTACAATTATTCAGGAATTCCAATACATTTCAGAATTTAAGGCTCAATCTCATAAAATATACTAGAAATTGAGAAATAGAACTATGAGAAAAACATACGTTAGAAAGGTCACGAAGTCAATGTGGACTGTAGCAATGGATGTTGGTTATCCATTTTATTAGTTAAGTTACGAGTCGATTTTAATATTTTTTGAAACTGAGTTTAACTTCTTGGTTAACCTTCTGCTGTCGTTTTGAAATGTTTGATCAGGAGTGTTTGGTATTTGCTTGTAATATGTGCATAAACGCGTTATTTAATTTGTCAATTTACGCTAATTATAAATTAACCATATTACGACGTTCAAATGGTAACACGTACTTGGCGTGTATTTGCCGCGTGAATTCTTAACACTTGCCAGTGAATGTCAACACTTTACATGATAAATCATATATAAACAAACCGTGGTTAATAAAGTTGTAAAACCAAGCACTAAAACCAAAGCAAGCATGATGCTACTCTGAATCAAATCATTATTGTGTTCAGTACAAAATATTTTACAAGCAGTTGTGCCTTTAATATACATGTCTATATAAGGTATAATATACAATCTGAATAAACAATAGGCCCAGTTACATTTGTAAACATTCTAAAATTGTAACTTATTGTAAGTTACCGAAGCTGCCACCTTAACAAGTTTTCTTTGGGACTAGGTGGGATCCTCATAACTTAGCAACGTTCTATTACGGTAAAGTTTTTACAGTTTTATACAGTTAAACAATAAATTTACAATGCATGTTTGTTTCCGACAACAAAGCAAATAAGTGAAGCTTAACAAATTATAATTTGCTTCTTTTCGAGTGCAGAATCTCAAAAAAATCCAGTACGCTTATTTGGTAAAAATATGAATTCCTCCTACAATTTTTATGGTTATTTTAAGACTAGGTTTAAAATTACTATTAAAGCAGTCATACAGGTCTAGTTTATTACCTCAGAAACATAAGGAAGCCAGTAAGAATAGTTTAAAAGCAAAAATATAAAGTTTACTACTTTTTGGCTATAAAATAGAAACAAACCTGGATTACGCCGGTTTGAACTAAAATCATGCAAGATTTTTAAACTACATTACACGATTCCTACTCATTGTTCAGAATCAACCTTATTGATGAGACTTGTTGATGGTTTGCTAAATTTGAAATCTGTTTATCTTACACGCTTGTTCCCTAAGTATCCTTGCGACTTGATTTCATTCTTCTCTGACTGAAAATTTAAGCAGGGGTTTTATAATCTAAACTTCTTATTGCTAAAATTGGCATAATAAAGGTATAAGTTAGAATCCGCATAGTAAAAGTTACCAAGCGAAAGCAAACGTCCCCTCCACGTATTAAGATTTCAACAAGAAGCATCAAACCACCAATAAGGCCACAAACAAGGTTCACGCAAAGAATGGGATAAATAACTACTAAACTAATGTGCGCAGCGGAATCATGTGTTTTGGTGGGCTCAGCAACTGAATACTCAAGCGTGAACTGTCTTTTAAACACATCAAAACATTCTTCTGAATAAGACGAAGAAACAAAGCTTAGTCCACTTTTAAGCATTCTTGCTTGAAAATTTTCAAAGTCCATCCAGAATTTTAAAAATCCCGCTTCCCTAAATAAGTTAAAGTGTCTAAGAATAGTCTTCACTTTGTAGCTTTTTACAAGAACGAATTCAGGAAAGGAGAAAAGTTCATCCCTACAAAAACTAACAACATAAGGAGCGCTGTAATTCAGAGACTTAACAAAAAAGTATTTGTCAGGCAAGCCGTCCTTAACCACAACTTCAGATGCAAAACCAATTTCCCGAGATTGTTGAATTTCGCAACCGTCATGTAAACGAACGTCCTCGTACGGATCTTTGTAAGTCTCCTTTGGAAATGTAGCTTTAAAATATTCTTTTAACATTTGGCGCCCTTGGAAGGTACCAATAGAGTAGTTCATATGGAAGAGTGTAAACGGATGCGCAGTTGTTTGTTCCGGAAAATGAACCGTTAGTTCAGAGGTGAGCACATTCTCGTACAGGTTTGATATTAAGAATACTACCCAAGAAAGAAGTTGAAGCAATATACATTTTCTTTCCTCATCCTGGCGGACTGAAATTCGAAATACGTCAAAAATGGTATTAAGTGAATACGAAATTAATGGCACATTTTTGTCCTTTCCTAAAACAATTGTGAAAATAACCGCACACGCGGACATTGCGTACACAATCCATGATTCCAATTGATATGCAGACCACCAAGCTGACAGCTTGAAATTTTCTTTTGCTGTCTTCTTTGGCGCTATGTAGAATACTTTGGATTTTGATTGTCCCATTAAAAAAACGTTTGTTCCACAAGTTCTGGTCTTTCTGATCCCTTCAAAGTATTCACTGACGCTTGGCTGGCAAGCAGGAGTCGGCAAAAACGAGAAATCTTCTTTGGAGTGAAGTTCGTAAGGATCTTGGTCTGATTCGGTTGCATTTAGTATGTCCAGTACGCTATCCACTAAAATATGACTGTGTAAGCAGATGACACGGTTTGTAGGAATTCGATTTTGCAGAAAGTTTGCACAGATTCTCCGGGGAGACCCAACTGGAGTAACAGGCTTGATTAATATGCCGTATACGGTAAAAAAGAAGGTATTTACGAGGCATTGTGAAACAGACCTAAGCTTTAGTAAATCGAATATTGATTTATGGAATAAGGGAAGTGGGTGACACAGAATAGAAACTGTAAACGGCTTACTCGGCGTAACCCATACAACATTAATGTGACCACTGCCAACTAGTCTTTTTACGGTCCAAGAATCTTTTAAAAGTGTTTTCTTTGTAATCACGATACACAGAGAGTACGGGTCCCCGATTTCGTGGTTGTCTGAGAATTGAATTTGACTTTCCAAGCGCTTAAAACCATCTGAGATGGTTTGCCTTATCAGCACGTTTGCACTGCACACTCTCCGGCTTAATTCACGTCTATAAAGATTAAGATCTCGTTGTTCATGCAAAACAGTAATGGGAGTATAATTCAATTGCGCTACAGTGTTTTGAAATTGTAAAATTGTCCATGAGCTTGTCTTAATGTCGTCAAGATTGAAGTGCAGGTTGCATTGACAGACATTTCCCTGAAACTGGACAAGCAACAAAAGAAGTATTCCATGGAAATTCATTTCTAACATGTTACAAAAGATCAGAGAAAACCAAAGATTAAGGAAAAAACTAAATTCGTTATTTGTCTTTGTGGCTTTAATATGACAATGAAAAGTTGAAAACTAATAGCTTAAGTATATTACAAATAAACATAAAGTTACTTAAGTGATTAAATTCCTGGCAAAAAATTAAGAGCACGAAACAATGCTTTCTTTCTATTAGGATTAGGCAATCATTAGAATTAAAGAATTTCTTGATATAATACATAACAAGAAAAAACAACACAATCACATTTTTACATTTGCTTTTTTAAACAATTCTTGAGGCAGTCTGAAATAATATGAAAACTGAATATTCAATTCAGGGTTTCAGAATTTTAATTTGCCAATTTTTGTTGGGTTGATGACTTACAATATTACATTGGGAGTGGGGTTCCGGGTATTCACAAAAATTCGAAGTGCATTTTGTAGGCATTCACCTAACTTAATATTTTCCGAAGAGAAAACTTCCCAACGCCTATTGTTACCGGAAATATAGCGTTGTTCGAAAACATTTAGCCATTTTTTACATTTGTGTTTCCTGAAGTTCTCAACAACAGACGATTTTGAGAAATTCAGGTCAGCCGATATAAATAGTCCATCCGTTGAACTATTTTTCAAAAAATTGAAAATTGATTTTTTTCAAAATTTGCTTTCTAGATTTTGGTTTGAACTTGTACAATATTTGAACAAATTTTTCACACAAAAATTTGAGTTTTTTCAAAATGTGGGAATTGCCAAGTTTTAGTACATGCGAATATTTAAAAATGCTTATCTTCAAATTTTATCAAAAATAATTTTAAATAGGAAATTTGGGCCATACAAAAAGTCATAAAATGCAGAAAATTTTGAAAAGACCCGTGTAACCTGCGAACGGACTGCCATTGGGAACTAATTAATGCTGAATTTTGGGGCGCAATTTCTCCTGTCAGTTTTATTTCCCTAACTTTTTAGCAAAAAATACTCACTAAAATGCTAAAATAGCAGCGTTTGAGGCGGAAAAACAATTGTAACCTCACATATTTGTTTCATTTTGAAGGAAAATAAGATAAAAAACGATGCCGTAGAATTTTCTTTTAATGCGATTTAAAATTTTTACAATTCGCCTTACCTGGCCCTTTCCATATGCAATTTTTTCGCACATGGTAGTGAAAGATTCGTGTTAATTCCGAGATCCGGGTACATAATTTACAACATCGGAAGAAAATCAATGTGTTGTTGGATGATTGCTTGTATATTTATTAGAAGAAGGAAACTTTTTAGGAAAGTCTTGACACGAGGAACCTTAAGAATTGAAGGCTGTCAGAAATAGTAAATTTTCGGATATGAAATGACTCTGACTTGTAATTTGGCTAACCTAACGGTTGTTTTCAGGAAAATATTTTGAAGAAAGCTTTCCATAAAATTGAACAACATAATTTTGCTAACAACATTTGTCACGATATTATAAAGTAATTGTATTATCAAAAACCTCACTTGAGTGATTTCAATTGTGTGCTGAGGTATGGAAATAAATTATATCAATATCTGTTTCATAAAAGCTCTTTATTAAGTTAAAAACCATCATTAACACGAATGCTTTACAGCGTAATTGATTTTGTAACTATATTTACCTTGACGGTATCTTGGAGATCTTATGGACATATTGTTTCAAGTGCCTTTCGTCTAATACGTAAAAATATGGCCAACAATTTAATAAATCAGGTGCTCATTGGACACCAGCAGGAAAGTGATAATGATAATACATTCGATAAAGCGTCAATGCTGTTTGCACTATATTTCACTTACAACGAGTTGCGTAAGCGAATGACGAATGCAAGAATGGTAATCAAAAGCAATAAGTTTATTTTTGAATTGAATTTTATAATGGAACAAACAAGCAAGTAAAAACAAGAATTGACCCAGAACCAAATTAATTCACACATGTTTCCCTGCTGAACTTGTGCTCCAATACGGAGGAAAAAACTTTCAAATCTTCGAATTATCCTCCAGCCAAAAGAATTTTTATGGTAGGTTGTAGACTGAAACTCTGCAATTCTCGTAAGCTCAACGAGTCTTTTTTGGCTTCCTTGGCGTGTTCTTCTTCAATTTGAGTATATTTCTTAAACCCATACGATTTTTATGTTTGGCAAGTTAAAAGTGATTGAAAGCTTAATATGGATTGTGACTCGTAAAGGAGTGATAAATACTCATGAAATGTTTTAGTCCTTCATACAGATGGATTCTCTTGCCGCTGCACGTGGACTTGTGACGTCTTGGAGTCCAACAAAATAACTTGACTCCTATGCAATTTAAAAGGAGAAAGGTATTCAATTCTGTGGTTATAAATTTATCATTTATGGTAGAACAGAACAATATACTTGCACCACGAAATAAATTCAACATCACGTAAACTGTAACTAATAGAAGAGATAGCTTCCTTTCGCCTTCTAAGGCTGATACTTCGAATCGAAGGAACAAGTGATCTCTAAAATTAAATTTCTGCAATTAAATGTGTCGATATGCTTTAAAGTTCATTTTTTGGGGGAAACTTCTTTTTTGGGAAGAGAGGAGATCCATTTCCATCGCACAAGTCGTATCCACTTTCCACGGCAAAACTTGGATTGAATCCCTTCTCCACGATATAATTCATCACGACCTTCTTCACGAAAGGCGAGATTGTTTTTGCGGACGAAAGGACTGCCCAGCCAGCTTCTCCATCTTCCCAACAAGTTATTCCAAATATGAACGTCTTGTTGTCCGTGAGGACGTTGAATGACCGACCGGCCTTAGCTGAAAGAGAGGAAAACATAATTCAGTTGCATTGAGGATACAATTTAGGTTGATTCTTACTTCCGTTGAAGGAGGTAGCCTTAAAGTCCTGAACGTTGTTTGCATCGACCTCCACGGCGTACTGCATTCGATCGGTGCGTCCAAATCCGACGGCAGCGTAAGTGTTGTTCATGTAAATGCAAGGAAAGGCAACATCCTCAAGAGTCAAGTCCTCCAAGGGCTTCCCTGTGATGTCACTCGCAGTTCGGTACAACTCCAATTTATTCCAGAGGGGAACGTGCCAACCCTCAACTGTATTAACCTGCACATAAATAATATTTTAATATATTAATTTCTGGAATTAAATTAATACTGAGACAAAGATTATTTACCCAGTCCCATTCGAGTGTAGGATCGACAGTGAGTCCTTCCAGGCATTTCTGGTCCCGAATTCCTGACTCATCTAAACCCAACAAGCCTTTGCACTCGGAAGAAACAACCAGAAATAGGGCGACTAGCTGAAAGGGTTTCATTCTGTCCTTCAGACTTTTTGCACAATATCAAGCAAGGGAAAATAAAATGTGTGTAAATATGGAAACTTTTTGGAGACTGAATGTTAAAAGTGTTTGGATCCAATGAATTGAAATACTATACTACTCCTTATAGAAAATTTTAGGTTTCTTCACTCCACTCAAAGCTGTAGGTGACTGGAGAATATATAAGTTATCTAAAGTATATAAATGTGAATATTGCGTGCAGTCAACTATAATTTATACTCACGCATGGGAGAAACAAGCTGTAAACATTTACTTGAAATCCCACTTGAAGGTTTGCGTAAGCAACCTGCGTCTACAATTAGGAGGAGGAAAATAAATTTGTTTGCGCACTCATTAAAATTGAATTGGAAGAAAAATAAGATAATAGGTTGGACACGCAACTGAACTCAGCATTCACTTCAAGTGCATCGCACTCACTCAGTTATTTCTTATCATTAATTGAATTGAACTTGAAAATCAATTTTGAGTTCCAATTTGTACTGTACAATCCTCGCCAAGTTTCACACCACGTGCAAACAGGTAGCAGCAAATTTTAGACCAAAGTTCGTGAACGCTTCCGTACCCAAATCATTTTTCTATCTTTTGTTTGAATTAAGCCTAAATGCCTTAATTTTCCTCCAACTAATTGCAAGACGCAAGTTGTTTACGCAAATAACAAAATGAGGTTTGAAGTATTTTTGTTACAGTAGGTTTTTCTCGTGTTTGCTATTCATTATATTTATCAATTCACACAAACTAAAAAAATCTATGTGGCTGTACATAATTAGAACTCAGGGATTATTTTAACGTGACGTAAAATTTAGCTGCAAAGTGCCTAATTTCACAAAATGTGGAGTCTCATTGGACAATTTTGATACGTGACGTATATAAAGCTACATATAAGCAATGTGTTAAAATTCATTCGGATCATTTGAAGGATAGAAGACTGCTACTGCTAGTCTCCTAAGATTTGTAGAAATTATAATATATTCCTCTCTGCGTCTGGAAATATATTATATTTTAATAATAATGCTTATAGAAGAAGTTATGCAGTTTTACGGTGGATTACTAACTATACCTGGGCAACCCAAATTTTTCTGTCAAGGTTATTTGCCCCTCATTCCCACTAACTCTGAGCAGTGCAAAGAAATTCTTTCTTCTGTCGAAATTGCTGAGCTCACCAAAGCTGTTGGAGATTGGCTTATTGAAGTAAATCTTTGCGAAGACACTCAGTTTGCTTACACAATCGCAAAAGAAGACTTTATCAACTACTCCTTGGAAGTATTTCCAGAGATGACATCCCTAGGTAAATATTTAAAATACATTTTTAACGATTTACCTCCAATATCTCCCATCGTGAAATTTGAAATCGCATGCAGGGTTTGATGTAATGAAAACCTACGTCTCTTTCATGGGATTCCTTTACTTGAACGAAGATATTCTCGAAGAGCACTTTCTGCGGGTTAGTAAGGTGAAGAGTGGCAGTATCAACCCACTTCAGGATTTAGCTCAGGCATTCGAAGACATTTGGTACAGGAAAAAATCTGCTTCAGAAATTCCAAGAGGTTTGTTTAACATTCCAAAACGAGAAGTAATTCTTCATGCCTTTCAAAGCCTTGCAAATCAAACAATACAACTGATTCCGGATATGGAAAACTGTCCTTACTTCATCAACTGCTTCGTTTCGTACGTGAACCACATTTCGTGGTACAACGATCAGGAAGACGAGTTCTTTGTGAGTGAAAGTTCTTACAGGCATTGCAGGTAAAGCTTAGTCTGCGTTCAGCAATTATTGTCAACGTCAACGCTAAAAATCAACAGATTTTGATGAGTAAGCTAACAATGGTTTCTCAAAATTAAACAGAAAGTACACTGGATTCTCACAAGGAATCTGGGAAATGTCAGCTCTTTTTTCAAGAACGAGAATTTCCCCTGAAATTCGAGCACATCGTTATTTCCAAAGGCTCAGCGACGCGGTGTCTGAGGCCTCTACCTTTACAAACGACGTAGTTTCGTTGAAAAAGGAAATTCGACGTGATGAGCGAGATAACCTTGTTCTGATAAAGGTTATTCAAGGATGCAGCCCATCTGAAGCTTTGCGAGATACGTTGCGAATCATATTCGACCAAACATTTGAAGCAATGAGACATGGTAGTTTGCTAAAAGACGCTTTTCCAGATGACGAAGAATTATCCAGGTTTCTGAATCACGCGTGGAATTGGATGAATGCCAACGTCACTGCACCTTCTTACATGCGACGGTATGAATACATCGTCACCGAAAAAGCACAACTTCCAAAGTTTGAGGATACTTTTCAGCAGTCTGGATTCATTTTTAATTCTTTGTTATCGAAATTAAAAAATAAGAACTTAACATAAACATCGATATGATTATCAGCTTTACAAAATAATATAATAAGCCTATTTGTGTATCTAGCTTAAAGACTATGGGTTTATTTAAATAGTGTGCGCTAGGATTGTTGCAGATTAGAAATCATTTAAAAACTGAATAATTGTTAAATTCAGGACTTGGCCTCCTTTGTAGTTGCAGGGATTTGTGCAAGTACATTTAGAACTTACTCGTTTCACAATCGGGTTGTTAACAAGTTACTTCTAGAATCGATGAATTGCCAACTTTTTTGAGAACTTTATCAATAAAGAGCCTCATAGTTTCTATATAATTAAAACATAGGATGGTGTGATACAGAATTAAAGGTAATAAGTGGCTGGTGGCTGAGTAATGTGAGTCATGCTTGGAAAAAACAAGTTAGATTTTATAGTTGAGGAAGAAGAATAGCCAAATCACGAAAAAAATCTCTCATGTCAAACTGTTTGTGTAAGCTTCGGTTGCCAATGAGTGTAACACTGAACTAAAGTAAAGCCCAGTTTGCGTTTATAATTTGTACCGAGATTGGCATGCAAAATACTGGATGAACGCGCCGGGTACACGGTGGCTAATCTCTTTGTCCTGCTATACAACAATATTTTTTCAAGTAATGACAAACAGGAGGGTGGCATATAAAAATTGGGACACTATGCATCCCGCAGTACTTTGTAGTGTTATTACACTAATCTCGTGAAAAAAAGAAGCATTAATATTCAATTGCTTGGTGTCTACAAGTAGGGTTACACGAACAATCCAGCCTAGGACATACTGAAATTTATGAAAACTCGCTGTTCCCTTAAGTAGATTTCAGATTCAGGACATGAAATTTCACAGTTGGACTCAAATCAAATTAACATTGATGCAAATGAATTTAACGAAGAACAAGTTGGAATAAAGAAAAACCTGTCCAGCTATTTTGTTTTCAAATGGATAAAGAATATCATGAGACTCTGCATGCTATTGCAAAACTGCTTAAGGTGTATAATTTAGTTATCATTTTTTATAAAGAGTTGTTTCTCAGCTCGTTTCCTATCAATTTAACCTTCCCTGCACGCAAACTTTGGAATGTGAATCATGATAGTTACTTCAGTTCGACTTATACAACCTTTCCGCTTCTCTCCATTTTTTCGTATTTACAACAAATTCCAAAGTCAAACATGCATAAGAAAGTAGCCACGATTTACAAACTAAAAAAGTTAAGCTAATCTTTACTCCAATTTATTG
This sequence comes from Isotomurus palustris, assembly GCA_034696625.1. NCBI lineage: Eukaryota > Metazoa > Arthropoda > Collembola > Entomobryomorpha > Isotomidae > Isotomurus > Isotomurus palustris. The sequence continues at coordinate 11,115 of JAQGAD010003016.1, forward strand.
AGTCTGTACTGCATCACAGAAAAGTACCAAGCAAGGCTGATGCGTAAAATACAAAGAAGCATTCTTGAGTAACCTCGAGTTTGCTTAGCATGACATTAGGGTTCAATACAGTCATATTTTTGTAGAATGGTTTTGTTGTCAATGATTCCATAATCTTATCATGAAATCGGGTTGTATTAATTGACCAACTAAATAGGAAATACAGACAGCTAAATCTTCCTTTAATTTTAGGATTCGTTGTTTGGCCAACATTGATTGCGAGGGGTATTTAAGGGTCCAGGGAGATAAATTTTAGTAACCGTAGGGAAACTTTGAGTGGCAGTGGGGGTCTTCTGAAATATCATA
>JAQGAD010003017.1:0-11459 GCA_034696625.1 Isotomurus palustris
CCCTTAGAAATATTTTAGTGAAATAGTTAAATCAAGTAGTAGATTATTATACTTTGAAACCATTTAAACCACATATGTGACAACAAACAAAACTTGTAAGGTTAAGTTAGTATTAAATTAAGAGCATTCTAAAACATAGTTAAAAGTACCGTCTACAGAGTACAGCGAGGAGCAGGTTGTTCTGCGAAGGGCTTAAATTTTGTGATACCCCAAGGATTTTAGTTTTGAGTACCTAAATATTTTGTCACAGGAATTCGTAGTTTTCTAGTGAATGTATAAAGTGTAACACGCTTGTATCGGCTGTAAAATATTATCCTGTTGCGTTCTGATTTCGTGTTAACAATGAACACTTTCAGTTGATTCTGTTGTTCTATAAGACTGATAAGTACACCGTAAAACCTTAATTTTTTTACTAAAATCTGTGTATTTTGAATTTAATCTTCTTCCTCATCCTCAGAATGTGAGCAGTTTCAGCTGTTAAAAGATTATGTCATATGTAGAGTAGTACAAGTTGTAGTATACATTCTTGTGTGTAGACTTTCACTGTGCTGATGTATTGCATAATAAAAACCATTTCATAATTGCACTGCGGAATGCTACAGCAAAATTAGTAACTTATTGAGAAAGAACAGTTTTCATTGTCATTCGTCAACCACGTGTGTTCTGCATTATCAAATCAGTCATCTTATCATGAACATGAATTGGCTTCCCGTGAGTTTTTTGTCACAAAAGAGACAACAATGATCGATTGATTCACTGTGAAGTGGATTTGTTTTCTTGACTTATCGAAATGTGACACTTTATGACCAAATTAATTGTGAATGATATATAGAAGACAGTTCAAATCGACGTGATTAAGTTACACTGACTGTTGATTAAGTTAGGCAGACGAAGAGCTATAGTAATGTGTCATACATGAGTGGGACTTTGAACTATTAATGTCATTGCGTCAACTGTGTTGAGTCTTTTGAGTATGAAAGTTATCATTCAATATTCATGGTAGCTGTGCCTGTCCATCCTTTTCATCGCATGTCGCCAATTGATCTGCAGATCTCCAGTTGCAGTGTGAAACTAGGAACTCGTCTGAATCAAACCTCCTCCAAGTTAACTCTCATGTAGTTCTTTGTCAATATAAAATAATCAACACTGACATGCAATTTTGCACTTTTGAATAGCTTTGTTAGTTTATGACTATTTCATTGTATGGTTCAATCGGTTCATTCACTCATATCTGAGAGGTGTCCATTCGATAAACTTGGAGTCGTGAAGCAATAATTGTAGACCATAGTGTGCCTTTGTAGTCTCTTCTATTGCTTTTAGTGTATATTTCAGAGTTCAGACTCAGACGACCCGAAATCCGGGGAATTCCGTTTCAGACTTGTGTTACTATATTATTTACTATTTACATTTATAAGACTATCCCTGCCACAAGCGTATAAAACTACAACTTGACTCATGTCATTAGGATTAGCCTGCTGTTTTTTTGTTAATCCTTTGAAAACGGTACATATAATTTTGAGATCCACAGAAGAGCAAACTTGTTTTATGAGAGTTCTCCTGAAAGTGCAGTGAGTTTGTGAGTCACTCTCATCATACTCTCATATCCTCATCTCATTCTTCAGCAGTTCGTCATCTGGTAGACACACAAGACACACGAAGGAAGAAGGCTGAAACATCGAAGAAGGTAAGAAATAAGGTTTAGAATTGTTAGAATTATTAGGTGAATGGGACCGTGTGAATACTGTGAATTCGTGTTGATTTGTTGATACATGAAATGGAATTAACTACTGGATTAGAATAGTCGTGTTAATTGGATTGTATTGACTTGAATTGGTTTATCGGGTGCGTGCTGTTTGCTCTTCGTTAAATAAGTTATTCCATGCAATCGCTAATATCCTCCTACTACTCGGCTTCCACTTATTAAGCCAAGTGGCCAAACTAACTACACATGAGTATGAATTAAGTTATGTGTTGTGTGATCACCCAGATCCATTATCCTACTCACAAACTTTTTGTTATTGTGAGTTGTGACATGCAACTCTACTCATTGCTACCATTATAATAATAACATAGCTTTTTTGTGCACCATTACAATGGAATAAATTGTTGTTCTCTAGGTTTGATCTGTAAACAGCTAGTACAATATTGTGGATGTGGATGGTGGAGGATCGAATGTCATCGTGACATCGTGAAGTCGTTCGGAAATGGGTGAACCTCCAGGGGAGGAGGGGTGTTCACTCCCGAAACGTCCTAAAAAGTCATATGCTGCCGAAAATTCGGGTGTTCTTCAAAAAGTCAGTCTGAAAATTGTGGGGTCTTTGGAGACATTCTTTTTCAAGTAAGAACTAGCGTCGGTTTCCGTCAGAAGTATGGAAATAGAATGTGAAATGGTTTTGGGCTGAGATCTGGATTATTGTGGTTTCAGCTGGGGACACAGCATCGCAAGACGTCCATACGCGTATATCGTAGGATGTCTTTTGTTAACTCTTGTCTGTACCCTTGGAACGATAAGGTTCACGCCTGAGAATCGCCCAGATAAGTTGTGGATTCCGTGGAACTCAGATTTTGTCAAGGATTCTGATTGGCTGAGAAAACATTTTCCATCGCCCATAAGATTCCATTTTGCAATTATCACTGCTGAAGATGTCCTGCAACCTGCTGTCATTCAACAGGTAATCTAAGCTGACTTATATCTTGTGACAAATTGAGTAAATAAACGACATGTACTTTATCTGTATTTTATTTGTTGTGTATTAGCTACAAGACATTCATGAAAAAGTTGCTGCTTTAAAGACAGGAATGTTTGAGTGGAAAGATGTTTGCTTTAAGTAAGAATCGACGTGTGCTTTAAAGTTTAATCAGGTAAAAGATGATAATAATATTGTTTTGTTCGCTTTCAGATTACCCGTAACGAAGTTTGGAAGTCAACGTAGAAGAAGAAAGCGACAAGTAGCGTTTAATTCTAGCCTGAGTGTATCCACGGAAGACTCCAGTCTGAGTTTCGGTTTCGATTCTGATGAGGACGAACGTAGTGAAGCTGAGTCTGAGGATCCAGATTTAGATCCAAGTGTATCAGTCCCGCAGGAGTTATATTGTGAAATTCTTGCGGTACTTGATGAAGAATGTTGGGAAAGTAATATTGCTGAGATGTGGGGATTTGATAACAACATTATTGGTGCTTTGACGAAGGATAAAATTTTGGATGTGGTTAATAGCAAGCAGAAAAGGTAGCCAAATAGTTCGTATTTTTTATTTATGAAGTAATTTCTAGAAAAGTATCGTTCCCTTTAAGTCCTGTGTTTGGTCGACCAATGGATTACGCTGCTGAGCTTGGAGATGTGAAACGAGATTCTAATGGATCTATCGTCCAAGCGGGTGCTATAATGCTGCGTTGGTTTGCAAAGATTAATCAAACTGCTTTGCAGTTAGGGAAGATAGAAAACGATCTGGGAACGGGCGAGAATGTCGACAAGACAAGTTTGTTATGGGAAAAAGAGCTATCTGACTTTTTCCTTGGGTATAAATTGCCGGAAGGAATGAAAATGTACTTTAATGTAGCTCGCAGGTATTATTTTAGTACACATTGCAGCAGATTATTTCAAAGAAAATTTGTCTATTCAGTTGGATGATTATCTGTTTAGTTTTGGAGACATTTCCGGAGCCACTATTATGGGAGATGCAATGATGCTGGGGGTTGGATTCAGCATAGTCTTCATTTATGTAATTTTGATGCTAGGACAATTTAATATGGTGGAACTCAGAGTAAGCTATAACTGTGCTGTGTTAAATATAATCATGCCTCAGTAAATCGCAATTGTGACTTCTGTTTTAGCCATGGCTATCTCTAGCTGGACTAGGATGTGTAGGACTAGCGATTGGAGTTTCATATGGGATATGCTCGGTATTCAAGATTATCTACGGGCCGGTGCATAACATTTTGCCGTTCCTTCTTTTGGGAATTGGTATCGACGACATGTTTGTGATAATGCAATGTTGGAATAATTTATCTCCTGGAGAAATGAAGCGTCCGTTGGCTGAAAGAATGGGTTTGACACTGCAACATGCCGGAGTCAGTATTACAGTGACTTCGGTCACAGATTTCGTTGCCTTTGCTATCGGTGCCACAACAGTACGTCTGAATCTTTGGGATTTCTCTGAAAGTATCTATTGTTTTAACTAAATTGGTTATTTTAAGGTATTACCTGCCCTGCAATCGTTCTGTGTGTACGCTGCACTTGGAGTATTTGCTACGTACATCTTTCAAGCAACTTTCTTTGTTGCGTGTTTTGTATTGGATCAGCAAAGAATCGAAGATTCAAGAAACAGTATATTCCCTTTCTACAAGCACAAAAATTTCAGTTCCAATAATTGTAGTAGAAAGAACTATGCTCAGCTGTTCTTTGACAAAGTCTACTCTAAAATTTTGTTGAAAAAAGGCTCTAAAGTAAGTACAAGTAATTCAGAGCTGTTCAATGGATTCTGTTTGCAAACTCTTAACTTCGCAATTGTTTTCAGGTGTTAGTATTTTTTGTGACATTCACAATGCTTGGAGTGAATATCTGGGGCAACACAGAACTTCGTCAGGAATTCAATCCTATCTGGTTCTTGCCTCAAGACTCCTATTTATTCCAGTATTTTTCCGCAAGGGACAAGTTTTTTCCAGGAAGAGGTGATGAAGGATTTCTTGTTATGCAAAATGTGTCTTTATCAACTCACTTGACGCAGTTGGACAACGTAGTACAAAAACTAGAAAGCCATCCACAACTTCATGAAATTGAAGCCTGGTATTCAGATTTCAAAAAGTATGTGAACAAAAACTTCAAGAAAGGTGAGGCTGAGTTTTAAAAACGTTGCGCTTTTAGTAAATCTATCAAATACCAAAGACTGGTTTTAATTCATAAACACATAATGATGCTGATGACAGATGTGCCGAATAAGACTTTACCTGAGAAGGAGTTTCACAAGTTGATGGGAAGATTCTTGTTCAGTCCATCAGGTTCTAAATATCGAGGACGAGTTAAGCTGGATGGTAATTTGACTTGCGGAAGACCTGTTCCTCCTATTCTGGTAGTTAATTTCACTAATTTACCTGAGTGGATTGCTTCTATTCATTATGCACAGTCGATATTCATATGGATGCGTTTGTATGTAGATATCTAGCATGGGATTTAAGTTCAAAATATTCAAGGACCCTGATGATCACATCCCAGTTATGAACGAAATCAAAGGACTTGTACGATCCGCGTTTCCTACATCGACTCATAACAGAACTTTTGTGTGGTCGCTTCCATTCGCTGGATGGGAAACAGATGAGGTAGTCTAATTTATATATAACATGCAATTTAGCATTTAAATGAAGTTAATGAAGTGCTAATATCCTGTCATTCACACTAGATAATTACGGCGGAACTTTACCGAAATCTCGCATTAGCCATGATATGTGTGTTGATAACAACCCTCATCCTCATCGCTAATCTCTCAACGTGTTTGATGGTGCTAACGTGTGTTGTATTCACTCTGGTTAATGTCGGGGGTTCCATGCATTTTTGGAACTTGACGATCGACACGGTTTCGTGCATTGATTTAGTGTTGGCGATAGGATTGTGCGTAGACTATGCAGCTCATATAGGTACGACTTGAAGTATTGAATCTGATCATTAATTGAAATTTTTCTTAAATTGGAGTGAGTTTTTAGTGAATAATATTGTATCTCTTCGTAGGACATGCCTTTATGACTTGCAACGGAACAAAGGATGATAGAGCTCGTCAAGCTCTTGTGAATATTGGCCCAGCAGTTCTTAATGGAGGATTTAGTACCTTTCTAGCGTTCGTGTTATTAGCTAATTCGAAATCTCACGTATTCATAACATTTTTCAAGGCGAGGAAACATAAAAAACTACAAAACACTGTACAAAATTGCATTGCTTGTAATGATAATAGTGTTTAATTGATCTTTTTTGTGGTTTTAGATCTTCTTCCTAGTAGTTTTATATGGGCTGTTCCATGGTTTGGTATTCCTACCAGTACTTCTTAGCCTTCTTGGTCCGCCTCCTTACCCCAGTGCACTTGAGAAAGCAGAAACGCACAACTCTCACTACTCTGGGCAAACTGTGCCCTTGAAATCTCTTCCGGTGTCTTCTTCTCTTTTAGAAGTCAAAAATGGATACATAGCAGCATCAACGGTAATTGAAATTACTTACTTTGCTAAAATTGATCGAGTCTGCAAGTCTGAATTCAACTTAAATTTTTACAGCAAAGAAACTGTGATTCTCTTGTAAATGAAGATGAAGAACGTAACGCTTGAAGTAATCACAACCAGGCTGACGATTCTCATTAATATTATTATGCAAAGCAATTGTACAATGAATATTATAACAAACCAAACACAAAACTTCAGAACAAAGATACTCGGGTCGTCTCGCTAAGGTTCAGTCATGAAAAAATCCAAATAATGAAAATGAAATGCAAACACAGGTGCTTTACAAATTCTAGTTTCTACGAACTTACAATGTTAAAGATAATTACGCTTTAATGTTGAATGTGCTTATCTGTATGAATTTATGACAGTGATGTCCCGTTGATTGAGTTATACATAATTTACTTTATACTTCGTTTTTATCAGTTCATAGAAATATGAAAAATTATTGCAACGTATAGGTAACAATAGCATTTCTACATTATTTATAAATGTTTCTGTTTGACTAAACACAGATTGAAACAGAAACTATTAAAATTATATTACGTATTACAAGTTATAAATGCTAAGTGCGTTTGGGCCGTTTCGTTTCGCTTCCAAAACTTGTTTCTAACTTTTTATCTGTACCAATATCATCATTACGACTGGACGAGTCAATATCTCTTCCACGTTTACTACGGAGATTCACAGAGCTAGTTGTGTCAGATGAGGGTGCCGGTGGGTTTGGTTGCGTAGAGCAGTCGGAGGAATTCACTTCCCCTATTAACACAAAGGGATTCTTATTAAATATGTTTTGTTTATGATGAACTGATTTAATTGCACAAAAATTAAACCAGAAGTCGTGAGGAACTGAGTTGGCTGTAAAAAATTCATGATGAAAATATTTTAAAATACCGGAAGTCTTCGGCTTCTGTGGATTGTTCTTAGCAGAAGGAGGAGGTTTAGGGAGTTCTGTGGTCTCGACCTTGCACCTCGAACTAGAACTCGATTCGATCCTGGTCTCTTCCTCGTCATCGCTGAGCGTAATGACAATTTCGTGAGACTCAGAGTCGGTACGGTCGGCTTTGCTATCAGGTATCACTTTTTTATTATTACTACTACTACTCATGGCAATTAAAGCCGCAGACATTCCAGTTAAACTGTTCCCCGAAAAATATCTTGTACTTTGAGCACTACTAACACTAGACTGTTCTTCCACCGACGATGACTTCGAAATTTCGAGAAATGCTGTCGCCAGGGGAGTGGGTGGTGGTTCTGATTTCAAAGTTGCTTCATTGGATTCTGCGACGGTTGGTGCTAACCTCACTACTTCCATTTGTATTTCATCGTCGTCTGATTCAATTTTACTTTCCGGTATTGCGTATTGTTTGATTTTATCGTTCACTGAAGGTAAGTGGGCCTCAAACACAACATCATCGTCAGAATCTGCCTCCACGATCATAATGTCAGAGTCAGAACTCTCAGAACTTTCTCGTTTACGTTTTTGGCTGCTTGATGTTGAGGTGGTAGTTGTATCTTCTCTCTCATCTTTTGCTGTAGGCTTTAAAGTATTTTCTGGTAAATCCCAATTGAGGCTGCAGGTGTTGGATTGATCAGTCTCTTCTATGTGAGGTGACAGAGGAGCAGGAACATCAGGATCATGTAAGGAAAGAGTCACCGGCGTCGGAGGCTCCGCTGTCATAAGAAAGTTTTGTTCGGGGCCACAATTAGACTCGGCTATTACGTCATTTTCGATAAAGGGTTGTTTCAATGGACTTACTCCTACTGAGACGTCCTTACGCGGTGAATTTAGACTCTTCGTCGAATTTCTTGTCGACGATGATGGAGGATCTGAAATTGTATCCGCTTCCGTTGCAGGTTTCTTCGGTATTTTGAAAGCTTGTGGGCCGATAATAACTGGTCTTTCTGCACGCCTTTTGTTGACGGCAGATTCTTCAGACTTATCATTCTCAGATTTCAAAGAACTGGGATTTTCTGGGGTTAGGGGAATTATGGTTAGGGCAGAAGCCGTAAAAGTACTAACGATTTTCTGAATTAGAGGATCATGAGCAAAATTCTTCTTAACTGGAGACTCCTCCATTCCACTACTACTGCTACCTTCTTTGGATCTACTGCGTGTCAGTCTTGCGTTCTTGTTCCCTACCGTTTTTACAGGAGACTGACCCAATATTGTTGACGAAAAAAAATTTGTCACTTTGTCGATTGCCTCTGAAGTTGAGGCAGAGGCTTGTTCCTCATTAGAAAAGAGTTGTTTCTTAACTCCATCCGGCAGTTTAGCTGTACTACGGAGCTGTCTCATCGCTGACGTCGAAGACACTTGGTTTAAACTCTGTTTTAACAGTTCAGTTAACTTATCCTCAGGGGAATAACTACAACTAGCACCCAAACCGGCCGCCCGACCCTGATCTACACGTTTGTCATGTGAATCTCCGTGCTCCTGATCACTCGTCTTCACAATCTGTTCAGACAACATCTTTAATTTATCTAACTTGACTCCAAATTTTTTGTACCTCTTGTAAAAGTTCGCTGTTCTATTATCTCTAATGTTACTGCTATCTACTTTCGTACAACTAAGATTATCCTTGCCCCCGATTTCAGATTCTGCGAGTTGACTTTTCGTGCCCTGGCTATTTCCAAAATGTACAGTTACTGAGGAATCTGTAGTGAAATAATTCACCTCATCATGGAGCCCAAATTCATCGTCTTCGCTGTCATCGGAATCCGTGTTGTCGTCATCATTATCGTGGCCGAGAATTTGAAACTTCTTTCCATAAAAAGGTACAACGTTTGGAGGTTTTTTCCGAAAAATTCCGGTAACTTCGGTGAATGAGCACGACGATGCTGACGATGAAGCATTCGAATCATCACTTTCCAGGTCGAATTGGCCATTAGAAGTTATTTCTCGAATTCGACTGGGTGGAAGTTCCAACTCATCTGATGTACAAAAATACAAACGCAATAATTAATTAATAACTCTTCACGTGGATTGAACTGTCCCCGAGCTATTCAATATTACCATCCGACCCGTCGAAGCCGCGTCTTATAATTCTACGACCAGGCGTATGTCCAGGTACTTGACGGCGACGATGACTAACCATTTCTTCTTCTTCATCATCGCTATCAATTTCTTCTACTGGAGCTCCTGTAGGAAAAAGTGATAAAGAATTTAAGAAATTAATAAAAACACAGAAAACAAATTTGGCGGAGGATATAAATAAGCATCTTTTTAACTTTTTATTTCAAATAACCAAAACAATAAAATAAATACATAGGAAAAGAGTTAGCTTATTTTATAAGTTGAATTTGCAGAGCAATGAAAAAGGGGCAAAGCAAAGAAAAAGAGAAACTGGAAAAGAACGCTGAATAAAGTAGCAGGTATTTTGCCAAGCAAAACTCAGTTTCGAAATAATCTTTGAGAAAAAAAATTCTCCTGTCTAATATTACTAACATGACTTAATTAAATTGCAGCACTTAGGAATATTTTGACTAATGGTAGTTCTAGATATCAAGCATGGCAGCAAAGATTTTGCACAAAAGATCACTTAGTCAGTCTTGTTTTAATTGAAGTCTTACCAGCAAGAACGGATGCACACACGTCACATCGGTAAGTCAATAAATCGAGATTTCCACATTTTTTATGGACAGCTTCAGCCCCACAGCCGCCACAACGCACAATCCTCCATTCTCTGTAAGTCAAACGCAATAAGTCAACTTCTAATTTGCAGTTCAACAACATGGGTTATTTAAACGTAGGCTACTCAAAAATTTATTAGAATTAACAGCCAATTACCTTTCTTCCTTGCTTGTACTAGAATATTCCCTGCCTTTAGGACACTGGCAGCGTACAGCGTCACAGCGGTTATGCATTTCGTTGAGATCTGAAAATGCATTGGGTTCCATTTCCCAAACCGCGTCTCTTTCAGGCACGTAAACTCCATTGAAGCGCATGTATTCCGAAAATTCGTCTTTATCATTGCACAAAGGGCATTTGAAAAAGTGGACTCCATGAGCTTGGGCCATTGCCTTCAGGTTATTTAAACTTTTGTTATGACCTGTCTTTAAATTCATTTAAGGAAACCCCACTTTACTTATAAACATACCATGATGCAAGTTCGGTGGAAAACTCCTTTTTGGCAGCAAGGACTGAACAACGGGTTTTCCTCTGTGCCGACCATCACGTAGCAGATGGGACACTCCCAGCGACTTGGATCAATAGGAATTGCCACGTCCCTCTTATGAACATTGCAGTAGGACTCGTAGTTGTTCAGGAACTGAAAGTTGCTTTCCTTCTCTAGTCCACACGGATAGTGAAAACTCACCTTACACTTTCTGTTCGAACAACCAACTGTGGCGTTGGCTCGTTTACAGTACTTGCATTTCTGAAGAAAAAACAAGTTTAACATTCATTAACGATTAATTTATTGTTTAAGGGATGAATGGCGTCAATCTAAATTCACTTACGAGTTTTCTACCCCTGTGCAATTCCTTTTTAATGTCCTTTGGCATGAATCCGAGGATACCTTCGCTATCTTCCCCATACTGACTCAAACCGGCAGAGAACAACTATGATTGCAAATTAAATTCATCAATAATTAATGAACCATTCACAAATTGAATCTTGAATCATAACAGGAAATTACCATGCAGAAGTAATGGACGGTGACATCTTCGAGGTGATACAGCGGTCCAAACATGAGCTTGTTCACTTCCGTCCTTCCACAGAAATTGCACGATGTTTCCGGATTTTCTTCTGTGAACTCTTTCACCTTCGGATTTATCAACACAGCTTCTGGTTCCTTCTTGTCAGCCATTCTTGACGACATGTCGATGTCGACCACTTGTAGCCTCTGAACTGAAGTTTTAAGTCTTCACGGACTTCCGTCAGTTTTCACGTCGTCACTGACATTTCTTCATCGGAAAATTATAGGAGATTTTAATAATCATTTGAAATTAATTAAAGGCGAATCGGAAGCAGTGAGGAATCACGGGGCGCCCTACGCTGATAAAAAACGCTAGAACGCGATGGAAGGGCAGTGAATGTGGCAGTAGTGTCGCGTGTGTTGTTTTTAGGAAGGAGGGAAGGAGGGAGGATTTCAAATTTCGCGCGAAGCTCCTCGCATATCTCTTCTCGGGTTTCAATGCCATAAATATCTCGGGCAGTGAAACACCGGCTTTCATTCCCTTCCCAGCCATCGACTGTCACGGAGTAAATTTTAGAAGAAGCCGGTCTATCGCTTTTAGTCGACGACGACAGTCGACAGTC